>JADWOT020000008.1:8992905-9269304 GCA_036345935.2 Taenia hydatigena
CTAATCGTGGTATTCAGTTATGGTAGTCATCTAAACAGCTTACACAAGAAATTACAGCTGGTACACAGCGAATTCTATGACCAGGGTAAAGTAAAGTGACCTCAAGCACGCAATCGCAATTAATGCGTTCGCTTGCGTAAACTATGTCTTGACTTCATTTCGAGCATTAATGAACTTGACATCATGTTCAATCCCTCATTTGATGGTTTCACCGTGGAAATAGTGATCGCCGGTGACACCACGTGAAGGGCAATGATTTGGTAGGAACTTTAGTTTTTACGTATGTATCGGTTTTACTCATCCAAAAGCTGGTCACCATCTATGGAAGGAAAATCAGTAAAGCAACTGCATTAGAACCCCTCAAACAAGCCATGTAAAGTTGCCCAAGTTAAGGCTTATTTACAAATAATCTCTTGCTTACTTTTATGCAAGCTAATAAAATCTACCATTCTACTACTAATTCGTGGCATATTATCTGATATAATTTTTAAAAACGCACTTAGTTTCAAACAGTTTAAAATTCCTCGAAAGTCCTTACTATGATGCAGCATTCAGGCCAATTGAAAGCAAAGTGTCGAGTTATCGCAGTGGAATAGGTTTCGCACAGATTACAAGACTCAAAGCGCCCTATAATGTCCAAATCAAATCTGTTCTGAAAGATTCTGTAGTACTTTCTGGCGCCGTAGTCATGATAGTCGAGACAACCCAGTAGAGTCTCATTGAAGTATGAATGCTTTTCGAAGCACTTTTCAGGTGGAATCGGAGGTAGCCTAAAGGAGGGATATTGTAGTTGGCATGGCCCCTGAAAGTTCTCCTCCCCACCTTGAGGCTTTTTTGATTGCGATCTGTGAGAAGAGGAATCGCATCCATGGAGGCGGGGTAAGGGTGCCTCGGTTGCGCACGGATTCTGCCTACTTTGAGCACTCCATCCACTGGGATCGTACAATTTGTTATATTTCTGAGACTCAGGCAGATCTATTTTCATCAGACTCGGACACCACGCCCTCATCGTGCCTATTCGACGAGCAAATCGATTGGGACTTTTCGAAATGGGCTTGGAAGATGTGGTGGAGGGGAGCAATGAACTCCACCCACTGTATTTCACTTGCTTTTGTTAATAATTTCCTTTTTACCACTTCCAAGTATTTGGAGATCTAATAACCCAACTCAAAAGTACTTGGCGAATGATAACATTGGTTTGCGTCAAGAATTACCACTTCCTTCCTTCATAGAATTGTAAATTCATAGCGATGCCAGCCACCACGATACGCCGTTGGCTGAGATTTCTGACCCGAATCTAGCCAGAGACCGTGTTTTATCGAAGGTATTTTATGCCTTAAGGTATTAAAATAATGCTTTATTTAATACTACATTGGACGCACATTTCTCATTTGCAGAACGCTTTGCCAACAAGATAATTCACACGCAACGTGCCTTACTTCAATGCAAGCATGAAGGTCGGTTTCTGTTACCTAAAACAAGTGAGGAAGTAGTGATATGGCCAGCTCGAAGGAACCTCTGATGCTTACGCAAGTGAGCATAGGGTGTATTCGCTTAAATCTCAGTTTGGGTGAGGGGACCACTTCGAGACTCTGCCATCGCACCTTCAGTAGACCCAAGCCCCGCCCGACCATTATATTGTCTTTCGCCTTTAGGGAAGTCTTGGGGCACCACACATCAATTCGTGGGTTGCTGCGAATCTCATTACTGTTATCCGAGCCTTGGCTCATTTTCTGGAATGCATATGAATTGAATTACTTCATTTCGTCGAAGAAAAAATGGTTAACTCTTATGAGGCCTCCAATAAATCGGTTTCATTGCGGAAACGCAAACGCTTTTCTGCAAGAAACTAGTGTTGTAATTACAATTTCTAAAAGGTCATTGTATTGGGATCGAACGTGCAGTGACAATCGATACCTGTCAGATGTTAAAATGTCTCCTACGCTGACTGTTTAAAGCTGACCTCACCATCGACCTCTTCGATCCTCATATTACAGTTCTGACCACGTTGAGGGTGAAAATTGCCCATCAAAATGAGTGCGCACCAAGAGCAAACTCCAGGAGCATCAAGACTTCCTTCTTACAGAGTGAAACTGCCCATTTATGAGGCGCCTCGAGGGCAGTCATTTCAACCAGTATTTGTAAGAGGCATGGCAAAAACCGTCAAGGCAATTAAAGCTATGAGAAAGCACACCATTGAAAGGGGCAGCATGCTTTACAACATCCCCAGAGTGAACCACTCGGACAGTTTAGTCGATATGATTGTGAAAATGAAGGATATCTCTCAGTCAGTGAATCAGGAAGGCTCAACAGCCTCCATTTGTGGGAGGAGCACAGCTAGTCTGACTAGCTTCCCCAATTTGTAAGTATTCATTTTTACATAGGTTAAATCTGCTACCAAGACATGTCATATGGAAATTACCTGTTTTGTCTCAATAATTTTGGAACTTAGTATGTAAATGAGAGGAATAGGCTTTAAAGTTTTCGTGTATTTAGCTGTAGACGTGTAAAGTATCAAATGGCAAGTCAATATTTGTACCCGTTTAATTCTCTTTCTACCAACTTATTTTCAGAATGAATGTAGATAAATGTACCAAGTCGATGAAAAGTGTTATGCTCACCCACAAACTCATGAATGAACTCCAAGGCGAGGCAATGAAAGCATTTGTTGTAAGCGCATTTTCACTGACTAACTACCTACAAAACCCGCTTTTTTGGAACACTGATGTTCTCTGCTACACAGCAAATGAGGCGAAATCAACTCATACTTTTAATTTCCTTACTAAAGACTACTATGAAGTTCCAACAGGAGCGCAGAAAACGTCTGGATCAGCAGACGCGGGAGTTTGAGGCGAGGCGTAGCAATTTTCGCCAAATCATCATTGAAAATGTAAACAAAATCAACAGGCAGCACGAGATTTTCAAGGCGATGCGTTCTGAATACACGCAATGTCGGGAGACGCTGCACGAACTCGTCATCGCCACTCGAAGCATGCGAAAGAGGCGAGTGATGGGCGCGGTTGTTTTACTACGCAGTGCTAGCCTAAGCCAAATAAAACATCCTTTTGGTCTATTCTGACGACCATAATACTGCAGGCTCGTGTCCACTAGAAGGCCACACTGAGGCCAGGAATGACGCCGCATAGCCGTGTTTTACTTTGAAAGTTAATAATAGTGTGGCAGAGTAAAGGCCTATGAGGCCATGTATCTGTGTGTGTAAAGACATTTAACACCACCGACCATTTGCTGGATATTTTGTCATGCAGCCTTCAAGCATCTGCCGAGAATTGCAGAAGTAAGCACACGAATCATTTATTCGAAATTATATTTGCAGCACATTATCATTAATCCTACATAAAACAGGAAAATCGTAATGCCAAATGCCAACCCGGTAAGGTTCTGACAACTCAATGGGTGCATTCCCACAGTTTTGAAATAGTAACGTAGAACGGTTTTGGATGAGTAAATTTTTATTGCATTCCAATCACTTTGTGGAATGTTTGGAATTCATATTTGCACTAACCTTTTAGGTGTGCAAGTCTCGAACAAAAGATCGAAGCCTTGCAACCGGTAGAGAAATTTCTCTCAGATGCTGTTGAATGCTTACCTGAAGGTGGGTAGTGCTTTACTCTTTAAAAGAGCCCCATAAAGTGATCAATCCGTTTGCATAAAGGTGTCTCTACAACTATGAGGTGCAAAATCTTAAAACCAAATGTTTCTGCTAAGTGGCGTGTTTTTGTTTCTCATCGGCATTTGGCCAGAATAACCACCTTAAAGGGCAACACAGATGAGAACGTGGCTTGCAATGATTTCGCAATTAATCCAATAACAATAAGCACGAATACCGTTGGTGGTGAGAAGAGAGCAGTTAGTCCATCACATAAAAGGCAAATCTAAAATGCAATCATTGCAATACATTCTGCTGAAATGTTGGAAACATTAAACTCGAGCACTGTGCCTCCGAACTATGCGAGGCACAGCAATTGCAAAGTGTGGAACAGTGAAGAATGCAGGTGCTTGTAGGTTACACTCTAAGGAAAGCCGAATCCCATTGCCCTGCTACTAAACTGGCACCCGTAATGTTTCCACCTTCCAGACTACATCTCCAAGTCGCACGATCCGTTGCGCTCGCTGATGCTGCGATATCAATCACTTATAGATGCACGCAAACAACTACTGAAGACATGGGAGGAGAAACAAACCCGGGTTTGTGATTTGTTCAATATCTTTAAAATAAATAAAACCTTTTTATGCATAAGACAAGTGTATCCTTTTTAAAATTTAATGGCTGTTCACCAAAGACAACAGCAGCTCTTACACCTCAGGTAGTCAACTATGCGTTAAAACATTTTCCAACCGATAGTGTTGTGTGAATTCGTATTTAAAAAATAGCATTGGTGTAGTGTCGAGGTATCTGCACTGTTTGGCCTGGTTTTTTATGGCCATTTGCGCCACTGGTGGGTTGTGCGACGGACACTCGCAACACGCTACTGCGCTCTTGCATGCCTCGGACAACCTATTCTGCAACAACCAGCCTGATTTTTTGATTTTTATCTCAGACTTTGAATAAAAAGATTAGTAGAGATCACTAGTCCTATGACGAGAATAAAAGAAAATATTTGTCTTCAAAGTGCACCCATATAATTACCTATTGTGCCGCATGCATTGACAATAATAGCATGGTACGACTGCCGAAAGCAGTACAGATAGACGTCAAGATGAATAGTAAATAGTTTCATATAATTCTGGCTGAACTTGCAAAATCCTTGAATTTGTTGGAGTTTGCTCTATCGCCGAAGGAATGTTGAAATATTTTTCAGCATAAGTTGATAAATGCGCATTTCACAATGGTGCGGCAGATGGTCAATCCACTCAGGGTTACAGAGGAGCGCTTCGGTTGTAGCATGGTCGACTGAACTAAGCACTCGGCATACGTGGCCAGAACTGTGAACATGGTAGAGATCCATGAAGACCGTTGTTTGTTTCAGATTGAAGAGGAGCTTCTGCACTCGACTACGGCATCAAGAAATCAAAAGCAAGTGGTGATAGAAAGGGTGGCCAACGTGCATGATGTGTTGAACGAGGCTGATGGACTCCGTGACCAGATTCATCATGTCGACAAAACCATTGGTCGAGAGAAGGCAGGCATTGCTCTTCAGGTATGATGGGTTCTATCGCGTCAGAAGACTTCCGGTTTCAGCTCCTCGTTAGATGGAAACAAGAACTATTGCTGCTTACTAACCAATGTGAAAGAAGTGGTTAATACTTCCCACAAGTACCATTGCTATTCTTGGTAGTCCTAGTCATTGAAATAAGCATTTCTGAAGTAAGGGCTTAGGATGCCATGAAGACCCTCCGTATTTTGTTGGTGGATAATTATAAAAATTATGCCATGCTTTGTACATTAAAGATATGTTAGGAGTTACCGGAAGGTTGAAGACGGCTTACTAAAGGTAAAGCATACAGTCTCCACCACGTAGCTCGGAGTTGATTGTCATGACGGTAAAAGCGAGAAGGAACGAGGCCACATTACATTTTAAAATTTCATTAAGCTCAACGATTTCAACATGATAAGCCGAAGCATTCGCAACATCACCGCAAAGTGTGTGGACATACTGAGAGACCTAGAGTACCACCAACCCCTGCCTGCTCCTCCAGAAGTATGTCTCAAACTCTGCTGACTTCAATGGAGTCGCTTTGTTGAAGTCACAAACATTATATCGCTCCCTTGGCCTGTCTCACCGCCTATTAAAATGTTTTGTATGGCTTTAGAAAACCCGTCTTTGTGATTGTCTACAACTTATCGAGGTAAGTTGAAGTTACTTATGCTTCTAGAACCGCTGGTTACGACACAGCCGACGCCCCACCAACGAGCCGCAGTATAGCTTAAAGTGTAAAACACCTTCGTTAGTTTTTAGCAGAACCATTTTTGTATTTTAAGTCCTCCTTCAATGTACCATGCAGAACTACTATCTCCGTCCATCGTAACGCAGATGGTAACTCAAATTAGTTCATTCTGATCATAAATCTTGCTAGTGAAATGACTTCTAGTAACAAAACGTATTGCTTATCACTTGTACCTATTCGTTAGTATGTGGACAGTAACAAAGCAGTTTCCGCTATTCTGGGGTTCGCATTCAGGCTTTCCCAAAAGCTCTTTTTGTGAAGAACGGTTCGCACAGCAGTTCTATAAGTTATTGTTCGTGCAAAAGTTGATAGTTAATGCCCTTCTTAAATTTCTACCCCTTTCACGTCAAAAGGACTTCTAATCCATTCTCTTAAGTCGGTCACCAAATATTTTGTTTGAGCCTTTTGGCCCACAGTAAAAGCAACTATCAGAAACAAGTGCTAGTTTATTCATGATCACCCTTCGCCTGTGAAACCTATTTCACAATAATAAAATCTTTCGTTCTTTCCAAATAGTTTCTCTACACGATTGTTGAGGGCATAAAGAAGGAGCTCATCGCCAGCGAAAGCGTAACTAAGAGGGTGAGAAGGACAAAAATCTGAGGGAACAGCCGTCATCAGCGGAAGGCGATTCTGCGTGCAATTGGGAGGATATGCAACAGTCGATTACTCAACGTTTGATTAATTAACATTTCTAAGCTATGTGAAAATTTAAATGAAAACGTTTTAACATCTGTATTGAAATCAAATGAAAATGTCAGAAGCCAACTCAATAATTTTGAGGATTAAGGGCGAAAATTGTAGTAGGTGTTCCAACAAAACATGCTTAAGAAGCCTTGCATTGCCAGTGAATTGCGCCTCAGAAGGTAAAAATAACTGTTACCCATGCTTCAACCACAAGTGTGTCTATTCGTGGTTTTCGGTTGCAGTTTGCGTAGTAGAGGAGGTAAAATATACAGTTCTGGCAAGCATGTGTGATACCACACAAACAACCAAAGGTGGGTTGGGCACGAAAGAAAGTAATTTTATGTGTAAAGGGGCTGAATGCATTGCAGACTAATTAATGGAATACGGCACCGGGGCGGAGCAACACCAATTCCTACACCAAAATGCTACTTATTAATGCCATAGTAGAAAAAACGAAAAGAGAGTCACGGTCATTCATGTACCATGCATGGAATTGATTTTATGCATGGATTACGTTCACAAAGTTAACACTCCTGTAGCGCGCCTCCGAAACCGACCAAATGCTGTAGAAACAAACCATTCCAAACCGTTCCAAGTGTGCAGTTTGTACATACCAGAGGAAAACAAAGCATACTCCTGACTTAAAGTAATAGCTAGGATCAAGTAAGAATACTGCCACGATTCTTCAGCGGTTCCGTGACATTTCATTGATAATGCATATGATAATGTAAAGTTGGATTAGCATACAAGAGCAAACGAAGTTTCTGATAATTAACATTCTTCCCCACTGGCCACACTGCTAATCGCAGTCACCAAATAATTTGAATGAGAATGATCCTATGACAATTTATTTAAAAAAGAAAGGATTGTACAAACCCAACAGGCGCAATAAAAGCGGTCAAAATAAAGGAAAGGGAAGGAGAGGAGAGGAAGGACGTGAGCAAGAATTATTGGTGCTTTCGCACAAGGCCAGTGATATGTGCGTACTGGAGGAATTACATTACTCGGGGAGTTTATAAAATGAAATTGCGAAAATAAACAACTTAGACGAGGTAAAACAAAATATCGAGCAGCTTGGAGATCTCACCAAGGCTTTCTGTGCACATATTCCCCTTCTCCGCGCGACACCTGAGATGTTCCCTTGAATCCACAACCTTTACGTGATAGCTCCTTTGAACTCTGAGGTGATCGATAGATTGCAAGCTTTCGTGAATGAAGAAATATTTGATTTGCCTACATAAAGGCCTAGATCGTGCTATTTGGTCATGCCGAAGCCTACTGCACAGAATCGAAAAAAAGTTGGCTTATCCAGTGCTCATAAGACATTAACAAATTACTTAAGATTAAGAATAATTAAAAGCCTAAAATTCTAAAGCGTACCTTAAAAAGGTTTCAGAATCGAGCCACCTCGTCTGGATGTTCGGCAGGTTCAACGGTGAACTTTGTTGGATACACCGACGAAGGCCTTTGGGAAGGCGGTTGAGGATCTCGGTTGCCTCGTCTTAAAAACAGAAATTGAGCATGATGAAGCCGTTCTTAGTCGAAGTTGCTCTTTGAAGCTTTCTAATCAACAACCACAGACATGACTACCACCGCTTTGAAGACAATTGTGAATGGAGAGGGATATCAGCGGCGTCTGACAAAGAAAAGTATAGCGAGTTGAGTTTGAAAAGAGCATAATTGACGAATCCAATGTTATCTGATCAAGTTAAACCTTCACTTAATGCTTTTGGCAAAAGGCTTTTGAAAAGACACAAGCTAAATAGTCTAGTAAAATACACCAAATGTTTCCAAGTTTAGCAGTAGTGAAGTTCTCCTTAAGAACCTCAAATGAAGTGATTTGGGGTCAAGTTTTCTTACATAAGAAGAAGAGTTAGTTCCATGAAAAGAAGGAAGCCCCCATACCTATAAATTTCAAACCGGCTTCGAAAAGATAAGTGTTGAAGACGTAGCGAAATAAATATGAGCTCCTTACACACAATGTAGCATTCAAATTTAAATTCTAAGGGCCTTCAAGTTTGATGAACGTGAATTTTAAAAGTTACAATCAAGCCTCAAAATGGACAATCATAAATGAACTCTGGAGTCGCATACGGTTGAGCCCGTTCCACATCCTCGGTGTCTTCAACATTAAGGTCTATCGAGGTGGCCCACGTCTCGTCGCCAGGGTCCACTGCAGAAGGCTCCAGAACGCTAACACTTCTCGGTCGGACTACATTCCCGAAATTGCCACTCCGCCCGATGGCAAGGCCACTTCTGCTCTCTGCCTCGCCCTTTCCCACCTTCTTACTCAGCCGCCCATGCTCAGTCGTCTGAGCACGCACTATCCGGTGCCCACTGGCGGCATCGTGTTGCCATCGCTTTGGCCGACTGCCTCCACCACTAGCCATTGCCACCGCTGAAGATGAGGGAGCAGTGGTAGTGGGATTGTCATTGTTGAATGTGTTGAGGAGCACACGCAATCGGTTGGCCAAGAGGGATGTTCGAATGGGCAGAGTGGTATCACCGGGGGAATCGTCGCCGTGCAAGTGAGACTAATAGAAATACAAGAAGTGTGTGGCGATTTTCACACAAAGCTTCTGAAAAAAAAGACCAACAAAATTTTTATATCTATGTGGAATCGCGAAGTTAATTTTGGCCTGTCAAGCTAGCCTCAATGCCAAACTCATAGGGCTTTGGTTTTAATCGCTTCGCATGTTGTTTAAATGTTCTTGTAAATAAAAGTGAAAATAACATGAGCGCCCTAGCATATTTAATCAAAAAAAGAATTTATCTATTAAAGAAATTTTCTAGAGCAGAGTATTCCAATAATAGAGAAAAAGGTACAAAACCCATTTTAATGAGTTTTCGACAACGAGGATAAGAGAGGCGAGTGACACCGTACTAGCATCTCGGACGCGATAACGGAATCGGGACCACGATTTACGCCGGCCTCCTCGGAGCGAGGCTGGAGGATACCTGAAGCCTTGGCGGGAAAACCACCGATGGAGTGAGCTGATGTGAGGCACGCAGAGGCGCGGTTCTCCGCCGACGTCACCTGCTGCGATTTGATGAGAGCCCTACGCTGCCTGCCGTCTGTTACGATGCACCGACTGCGTGAGCCCTCGCTCAAGTACGCAGGGACAGAGTCGGGCCGCAGACGCTGACAGCACTCCCGCGTACCTTGTGGGGCTGCCTTTGACAGCGATTGCGATAGCGGTGGTGGTTGCACTGACGAGGCATATTCGGGCTGTTGTGTGGTGGTGGCGGCAGCGGTGGTAGAAGAGAGCTGCTGCACCTTCTCACAGAGGCGTGCGTGAACCTTTGCCGGGTCCCTTGTCGGTGTCGCTCCACGCGGTGGCGGTGTAACTGATCCCAACTTCGACTTGGAATTTTAACCATCGGACGATTATTAATCATAGCTCCATAGAACAAAGTACTGCATAGCACATTTCCAATAAAAAAAACAGAGGGCAGGACTGCGAATAACTAGGAGGGTTTTGATTAATGCTGGAAAGTTGCTCTTACACATTTTAAAGTACTTTTAAGACTACTTGATTTATCACTTTTTAGCGTTAGAAAATCGTGAAGAATCATTTTAACCGAATTACACAGTAAGCAAATCGGTGGATTGCGAATTTCGAGTTTAAAGTTATCCAGATATCAACCTTTTCCGAACCGAAAGTACTGCCAGATTATCAAATAAGGATACAGCCACAAATCTTGCCTTTAACAAATAGAATGCTGTGAAAGTAGGATTTTTGGAAACGACAACTTAAAAGGAAGCATAAAACGAGCATTTATCAACATACTACCTTCATTTGTAAGGTCTTACAAATGAAAGTGGAACAAGAAAGTAAAATCCCTATCCTAGAAAGAAAGCTACCTGGACATCCATTTTAGCCGCTCTCAGAGCTTCCTCCATACTGACGATACGGTCAAACTCCAGTCTCCGTCGTTTCTCTTTCTTCGTCTGCAAGTAGTTCTCGCGGAGGTGATTCCAAAGACTCTTTTGGTTGTTTTGTCGTAGCATTGTGGCATACTCTGCCAGAGTAGACGGCAGTGGCGCGTTTTCCATGGCAACACCACCACTATCACCGCTGCCACCCGCATCAAAGCCTTGGTTAATCTCGTCGCTGTCTCGAGGGTTATCGTTGCTGCCGTTGTTATTGTTCTGATTGAGTGTGTAGAGTTGGCTAAACATCCCATAGGCCTTGTCGCCCTCCTGCATGACAGGAGGCGGGGACGTCTCCTTGCGTATTGGGGCAATACCGATGTCACGCACTGCACGGAAATTACCACAGTTGTTCAGATGCTCGTTCTCAAGACGGAAAAAATTCCAAATTATTCGCCTGTAACACGAGAATATGGGAAGAATAGATACTATCAACATCCACTCCTTGAGCAAAAAAGCATTTCTGTCACCTCTGATTTCAGCCATCCCAAATGCTTCAGAAAAGCGAAATGGGAAAAGACGTTTCTCAAGCCTGACCCTCTTAAGCAGTGAAACGACAAGTGAACTTTTACTCATTACAAAACAGGAGAGAGAACCAATTTATTCTTTCACGTGGTGGCAAAAGTTTCAAAGTTAACAGGGACACAAATTCAGTAACAGAAAGCAATACACAACTAAAAAGATGCAAATTGGTAACGTGTCCTGTTTTCTGACAATCTGTAATAAAACGGGGATTATGCAGAGGCATTCTATCCAAAATATTGCTTTCTATTACTCAGGAAAATGAAATAGGTAATGTAGAATATTCAACCAAGTGTTACACGTCACCTCCTCAATATAATCACATTAAAACCGTCGTTTGGTTATTTTCCATATTTTTCAAATTAAGTATTAATAATGGTGTATATAGCGGTCAGAAGGCAAAAATATGCAAGAGAACTACACACAATCAACCTCTGGAACATCAAGTACTGGATCCGAGACACAAAACATTTGGCGATGGGTTCAAAAGATGCAGACTTTTGAGCAAATATCCCCATTCAACAAGAACAACATTAACGCCAGAATCGCTGTTATTATAATGATAGAATGAATGACTGACCTGGTGACCTCGGCGAACATGACAATAGTGGTGATGATTTCGACATCAACGATTCGGAAGTGAGAGAAAACGATAGGTAAAATCCATGCAAAGCGAATGATGACATCTTCCACAATAGCTCCGTAGTAATAGGCTCGGAAGCGATAGACCAATTCGTCTCGCAGCAACATATTCTCCTTTGAACTGCAGTCCAGCAGACCCCAGTCCATCACCAGGTCCCACGTCGTTGTGCACACCGAGCTGCACAGCTTTGAAAGAATCATCATCACGAAAAACGCCGTGTCTGTGTGCAGAAAGAAAAGAATGCCGATCCCGTCCTTAATGTTCCAAGTGGAAACAAGGAATGCCTATGCACAAAATACCGGGTCACTACATAGGAGAAGCGAATTATTTAAAAAATTCTGCTTCAAAAGTAGCGAAAAAATACCGTGTGGGGCTATGGAATTCCCGCAATATTGTTGCCTGCCTAAACTAAAGTTTAACCCCCACTCCAGTCGAAGCGCACTGGCAGCTGCGGGAGGAAAACTTTTGGTGGCACAAATCGTGGTGCGAAATCGCTTGAAGCACAAGAATGAGGAGAAAAGGGTGGTAATTAAAGTAGAAGAGGTAGGGAGTGAAAATCCAATGCTTACGATGGTTGATAGAAGATATGACGGAGCAGACGATGGCAATAAGTGTGGTAGAGTACTTGCCGGCGTTCATCAAATGCGGGACCGGGGATTTAACAGTCAAATCGCGGTATCGTCGAAGGCACTGAAGAAAACGCCACCACGCTGGAAGCGCCTTCAGAATAGGCTGAAGACCCCACATCATGCCATCACAAAAACCCGCCTTTGGCACTATACAGAGGAAGAAAGCGCGGTCACTAGGAGCATAAACTTGCCCGTCCTTGCATTTATTATGAGCCCGCACAAGTGCAATCTTGTAAATACCTTGTCGGTTTTCAGCGTTCACCATAAATATTAGTCACGTTATCATTCTGTGAAGTTAATAGCACTCTAATGCCTTGAGTCGGCGTGACAACCAATTAATAGCTTCGCTTCCATCGTATCGTTTGAAGTAGACGTCACGCGAAAAATATCCGGCCTTCCTCAAACACATCAAGCACTTGAGCATAGTGAGTTGCATCTGTCACATTAAACACCCTGTCTTGATCATCAGACATATGTGAGACGAAAATTCCTACCAAGCTCAATCACCTGCCACGGGGGTGAGATTTTGATCGAGATCCTTCCTACATGCTGATTCCATTTAATTAAACCATGAAAACTACAATGATTTGCTTATAATATTATTCGTCTTAAAATCAACTGTCGAGCTAAGGATTAATGGGTTAAAAATGGAATTTTACAACGTTAAAATCCCATTCTCTCACTTATACCAAGAAGCTCTTTGTAAAAACAAAACGCATTACAGTTTAAGCGCATTGCTTTGAAAATATCAGGAATACCTTTTGATTGTGTGGAGCACACCATACCTATATTAAGGGTCGTGTCCAAGATCCCTGCGTATATCTTTGACTGCCTAATGCCATTATTAAATCCATTCAGATTGGAATAAGTTGATGAAATCATAGCAAATTTGCTAGTACCGCGTTCACCACTTTTGGAACCCTTTGCCTTAGCTGCAACGTGCCCGTGATCAAGTGGAAGTCCACCTGCAGTCAAGGATAGAAATGCACAGCTTCATGGAGACCTAAATACCATTTTAGTTACAGAGGGCGCTAGGAGCCAGCGGCCGCGAATGGACCCTTCCGAAACCGTATAAAATCGCAACAAGACAAAGCGTCACCAGGGTTGAACACCGCGCATAAATAACCCGGTCGGATCAGCGCCTCCACTAGGCCAACCGGCGGCGAAAAAATATCAGTCAAGGCAAAGTACCTTCTAAATAACCGAAACTTCGACTTGTAAAGCCATTTCCAACTATGATTTATCAAAGCAAACAAGTTTGGATGTGAGACCAAACTAGAACGATTGAGAGCATCATGCAAACAAGCCCGAAATGAGGTTAAGCAACTGAAACAGTCCGAACTCCAAAGTGGAACCACTAGGTGAATATTCACGCAAACAACTTTCGCGACCAGGTTTTACACGATGTTATACAACAAAAATGACAGCGGGTAAAGATTACAATACCAATGTAAAGTCGCTTGACCCTCAAAACAATAAATGACTAATGAATGAGCGAGACGATTTCACGATTTGAGGTCAACAGCATGACACAAGGAAGATGACAGTTGTGTCACTTATAATAAACCTATACACTTGGACTTGACGATTTCAAACTCGTGATTGTGTCCAGTGTTGGACCAGACTTTGTTGTAATTTCAAAAAGTGATTAAAAGAAAGTTTGTAGTAGCGTCGTCGAACGACCTTTGATCATTGCGAAATGGGATTGAAAAGAGCGGTTAAGCTGTGGTTTTCAAGTTGAACTATGAAACGCGAGCTCAATTGAATCCACAACGGACTCGAATACCTGCACTAATAGGGTGTAGTCTATCAAGATGATTTTTTTTAAAGTTGCGAACTGTGTAACGGATGGAGGATGAGGTAGATAATGGATAGAATAGGTTTGTTAGGAATCCCAGAAGACTCGTTAGACTCTAAACTTGCTTAACCGAAAGCGATGGAAGTTTGTCCGAATCTGCTAACTAGGAGGTCTCCGAACAATCAATGAATCTGTTGCTTACCCTGCCCTTAAAGTGCAAGCAGTGAGAGAATATGGCTAAACCGCAAATTTCGCCTAGATTTTTGAAGTAAATTAACTAAGTTAAAAAACTAGCATTATGAAATTGAAGGCGGTATAGGAGATTGTGAACTTACCAAATAGTTGACTGGCACCGGGGGGTGGAATCGTAGAATTTCGAAGACTGCTTTTGATCATCATTTGGTTGTCAATGAAATTGACGAAAAAACAAAGGAAATAGGCAAGGTCTGGCAGGACAAATGAAAGACTGTTTAGTTGGTCGGCGAGAAAGAAGTCGGGGAAACGGACTCTAGCGAGTGGCGCTCGGATGATTCGGAACTGGTAAAAGTGTGTAAAAAGCCACTTTATTATTTTAGAGACAACAAACATTCCAGAACTTATTGTTTCGTGTCACTAAGATAGATTCAGAAGTTGTTGGCAAGTAGAATTTATGTTGCCCTGGTACCGCAGTGAAGAAGAAGTTCGATGCAATACATTGGAAAAGTAGTTGTGATTTGTGTGGTTTCAAAACAGGATCAATGAGCCTTGACTGATAGTTTCAAAAGCATGATCAATAGACTTGATGTAAGGGTCTTCAAGAATGGCAGTACGTAAACATGACATTAAGAGACACTTGCCACCATAAAGCGATAAAATGAGCCGAAGATTATTTCCGAGTAGACAAAAATACATAATGTCGCCATATCAGGGGAAATCTTGGAGACACGAAATCCTCTACAGTGAGCACGCATGGATGATTACGATCGGATTTATTTTAACAAGAATCTATAGCCGAATCTGGAACAGATAGACTCTACCAATTTCAGATTTAAAGAGACATGAAAAAACTGGATTGATGACAGTGATTTATGGAATAGAATAAAGCGAATGCCGAGTTAAAAAGCCGAGAAAGTGTTAGCCCCATCAGTGTAAAGCACATAACTGATAAGGCGCACGGCCCCAAACAAATAAAAGGTGCATTTCAATGGGCAACCGAGGCATTTGTTCACCAGCCCATTGATAATGGGAAACTCAGCCAGCTGCTGCAGTTGCCCCAGTCTTTTCAGATGTAGATAAACTGGCGTGTGTGCAATGAAGAACACATGCAGATTTCCCGAAGACTCAGTGGTTTGCGGCTGCAATAGTGCAAGTGTGATCTGAAAGGTGAGTGGTGATAATTAAGAGACGCGTTCTGACGGGTACGTGCATATTTCTCACCCTTCATGTAGTGAAAGGCTTTCAACGTCACTCTAACGCGGTGCATTTTTCACCGAAACTTGTGCAACAACATATGATGACGTCGTCGCAAAAAAAGAGACCCACTCATGTGATATCAGGTGATGAGGCGAACAATGGTGTGTGATAGTAGGAAGCTTCACCTATGCATTTACTAAAGAGCCATTTAAAGTAGAACTATGTCAATACGACTAGCGGTGCCTCGGACGGAGAAAGGCTGAGTCAGCCAAGTGGTCAGTTGGAACAAGCACACGTCTAGACGGGTGAGGCCACTAAATTCGCTAACATCCAAGCCTCAGTAATCGCTTGGAAGCCGTTGAGGCGTTCCTTACAATAACTGAAAACCAAGGATCATCGGCCCTTAAGCAATTGTAAGGGATCATTGGGAATGTAAGCTTGGCAATGTGAAAATCTTATCTTTTTTAAAGCCAATATTGCCTGACAGCAGTGCTCTTGCTTAATGCAAGTATTTAAATGCAAAACAGTGAAATGCCCAACACTCCATTGCCGGGGTAAAAAAGAATTAGATGCGTTATCGGGAAAGTATGCAAATTTATTTTGGTGGAAGAGCGACAATATGAACGGAGGCCGATTCCCTTTAAAAAGGACTACTATCAACCAATACTATTGGCTAAAAGTAGTGAATCAAGACAGAATAACACACGATATAATAAATTCTAAACGATACGAGACAAAAACGAGGGCCAACTCACCAAGATCTTGAGAAGCCAGAAGCGAGACTTGAAGTGGAAGATGTGAAAGGGCAAGAGGAGGAAGACGAGCATGGTGATAAAGAGGATGAGTGGGGTCACGTAGCCAGGAAAGTGGATTAAATCAGAAAATTGGTAAAGCAACACCGCAGCACCCCAAAAGTCCGCCAAAAACATGCCCATCTAAAAATAAGGACAAAAACAACACCAACACGTGGGTGCGTCCATTTCAGCTGATAGTAAATACGATTCGTATCGGTGGATGTCTACTACAGGGATGGAGAATTTACTAGGATACACAGCTAGAAAGAAGAAATGATAAAAGTGAATGCATACTTAAATAAACTTTCACCGCAAAAATACGATTTACCGAATCTCAATGGCGATACTCACTCAAATTTGGTATTTTAAAAAATGGGTGATAAACTGAGTGAGAATACGCAATCGTAATTGCACCTCTTTAAACTGTTTTGTCACCAAACGGCAAAATGCTTGAAACGGAGGCTAAAATTAATGAGCATTGAGTTCTGATTTATGAGCGAAAAAGACAGTCAAAATACTGTCACCACAATAGTTATCCATCATCGCTTAACCACTGGGAGCTAAAGCCACAAACTGGCGCCATGGCCTAGCCCTCCCGCCTACCGCCTATACGGAGTCAGATGGCCACTTGCGGTGTTTGCGTTAACAGATGAGGTGGCAGAAATCATAGTTCTCGATTGATCCTCTCGATCGTATTTGACTATATTTTAGAATGCATTAACTGATGATAGGAAGTCAAAAACGCATTTGCGATAAGTTGAACGATTCGATAAGCTGTCCTATGTGCTCATTTAGTTTGCATCGGAATGATTGGTAGACAATGGAAGCGGTTTGAAGGAATACGTATTAGCTGTAGCGTCCCATGGATAATGAGCCTTCGTGGGTGAAGCCAGTTTGTGTTGAACCTCACATTGTTCTGATAGGAATACAAGTACATCAGTTGCAGCCATGCGCCTACAGCATGCATAGTAGGGCTGATAACATCAGATTTCATATGCAATGCGGTGACAGATCTTTTTGAACATCAGTTTTGTAAGTGATTTTCCTATTGGAAGAGTGAACTGTTTGGAATCTTTCACGTACACTTAGAAACACATGAGTTGCTGCGATTGAGATCAGGCAGTAAGCGAGATAACTAGACGTAGGAACAAGGCGATAAAGATTGAGGCAATTCATTAGGGTGAGGACTGCTCAAATCCTGAAAAGGCCAGAAGACAATGCTGTCATAGTGACCTCAAGTGAGGTTAGTTAACGTCTCCCAAAGTCGCCTACCTCCATGAGTTGAAATTGATTCAGATGGGAACGGGGATCGATTTCAAAAATGAGCACATGGTTGACGCCAGAGCTTCGCCAGCCGTAGACGTTGACTCCGACCATACAGACGTAGTAAATGACCAAAAAGCTTCCTCGGAAGAGGCGAAATGCAGGATATGAGAACTGCGGCAATTTTGCAAATACAGCTAAATAGAGAAAACAGTCATAAGAGGTGCTCCGGAACAAATCAAGAAAATGTATGCTAAACTGGCAGGCTGTCTTTCAGAACTTAAATAATGAAATACATGCAGTAAAATTTTTTCCCATTTGAAATTATCCGCCTACTTTTTTCTCTTCTCATCTCTTGACTACCTTTCAAACACATCCAAAGGTGGTTCTTGTAGACCCCTCTCGGGATTCACGTGAACCAGATTTCAGGGTGTTAACGCAACTTTTAGCTGTAAGCAAGCCACAAAATGAATACCCCGATAAAATTTGTTCCATCTTGATAGAAGGGATTAGTTGGCATGCACATGAGTAAGATGGAGTGTTTTTCACGTCTGTTCCTAAATATTACAGAAACAATGGACAAAACTGTTTGCCAAGAAGGGTAAGTAAAAAATATTGACGCATGACGTCTATACACAATCAGAGGAAAGAAAATAGACGTAGATAAACAGCCAAAATGGGTGCTAAATCACGAAGTGGAATGAGAATGCTGTGTTTTCTCCAGTAGGGCGCCAACAATTGCACCTAGGTCAAACCTTACACACGTGGCTACTTTCGAGGCTTTGGTTATAGGCGTGAATGAGAGCTAGACACAAATGCCAGCAAAGTGCATAGAAGTGAAACTAGGATGCCCCACATGTTCAAGAACAAAGTTACATTGACACATTAAAACTGAGGATCTCATCAAAAGGTTTCATATGGATACAGCGGTAGAGCATTCATTTATGTACAGAGGGAGGGAGGCGGATGGTGAGCGATCAACTACACGGCAATCAGTTTAATCACCTGTCTAGCCAAGATTTACAAAAAATGTGTGAAGAATGGAGGTTTTTAGCAAGTAAACCGCGTTAAACCGTCAGGTCAACTCAAACATTGACAGGGTCCGCTCACTCGTACGATGGGGATGTAAAGGTTTGTTGATCATACTACCGAGGGCCTTAGTTGAACGGTCTCAAATGAAATGCGTAGCAACAGTAAAGGGACGATTCAAAACAGAAAACAGCTTAAAATAAAAGGTATGGTAATGGGATAATGCTTGAAGTGGGACATAATTTTTAACAAAATACGCATTAAACTGGCATATACACTAAGGAAAATGCTTCTGGTAAAGTGCCACAACCGAGCTACCTAAGCAGGTAATTAATCGAGTTTAGTACACAAATGGGGCGCGGAACTCACCGACTAGAATTATGCACAATATTTCAGAGAGGAAAATACCGAGAAAAAAACCGAAACGAAAAACGGACTTCCCACTGGCCTGAAACAAAAAAAATACGAAACTGCTTACTCAAGGGAAGGAGATTTCAAGGTAGTTTTTCAACCATGAGCAGAAGGAAATAAGGTGGTCACTACAAAATAGGTCAAGTGCAGTCCAATCGGTCAAATTTCCAACCCAGTCTTTTAAACACTGAAGGAATGCTTGCTAATAGGGATAGCGTTTAAGTTGACAAACGTAGGTTAGTGACTGGTAAGGTTTCAATCATAAACATCATTTGTTATTTTGATAGAAGAACCGATGTGTGCTGTGACGTGAATCATCGGACAACAAGTTGATATTGTTAGATAGCATCAATTCGCAGACTAAAGTGCTTAACGAACATGTACTGGCCCATAATTATCAGAAAGCACTGAAAATATACACCAAATGTTACCATAAGATGAATTGGCTGCAAATATAAATGGATGTGTAAGTAGTGAGTAGTTTGAGAAACGTAAAATTTATCCTGCTTTGTCTTAAATGTATCAATTGGAACAACTTTTGCGGTAGAAAAATCTTACAATAAATTTCAGGAGCGCAAAATTTCAACGCAATGGAAACAGTTAAGTTAATGCATGTAACTCCATCTGAGTTATGCTTCGGCCTCAATTGTGCCAACGCCTTAGAAGGCTGAGACATTGACTCTGATGCTCCTAACTAGAATGGTACGACGGGCATGGCTGGGTGTCATAATCACGTGGACCATGGCCAGGACTCTTGGGACAAGTCAATGAATCTGAATCAGGCGACAACAACCATAATTTATCGGAAAGGCTCAAAACCCTGCAAAGTTCCAATAAGTGCGAGGTTAAAGAAGAACGAAGTGTATTAAGAGAGTAGTTGACCTTGAAAAAGGTACGGTGAGGCATGTTAACAAGATCCAACAGCATAAATCCCCTGTTCCATCCGTTTAGTTCAGCTAAAGTAGTAATTAAAGTGTTTGTGAACCCTTGAACTGCGCAACCGCTAATGGACGGCCTACCACATGTCTATTTTTGGTAAATAATACATAATATATGCTTAGGTAAACTCCAAGGAGCCAAGCTAAGGGTACTGTCTAGCCACGATCACATACGCAAGGTGCATTTCACCCGTTCAGAATTGGGAGCGATATCGTTTGCTCACACTTTTACAAATCAACAAGGATCAGCAAGTTTCATAAACAACAAAATAGTGAATTGCTCCAAGGCTCACTATATATAGCGTTTGTTCATATTTAAACCACAAGAGGGGTTTCGCGTAAAATTCAAAAGTCGAAGCCAATTGGGACTGGTCACTGCAACTGTATGAGTAAAAATTTGCAATCGCTTGTGCAACGAAGATAATCCTTGTTAAGTAATGGGAATTGATGATCAATTTCAGAAAGTCAGAAATCCCGACATTTCAAGGGGCCTACGAACGAATTCGTAAACCGGTCAATCCGAATGATGTGTTATTCAACGTAAACACCGGTGGTATGTGGGCAAAAGCTCTACACAAAAGTAGTCATGGAAGTGCTACTCCCAAACAAACGGGGCCAAAAGAACTAGCTCTAGAACAAATAACTCGAGTTTGGATGAGCCTCACCACATAAAATAACCAAATTGACTAAATTGGGAACGTCAGACATTTGCAAAACGCAACAGGAAAATGGAGCAAGAGGGGCTTTGGAGGTCGGACAGTGAGCCTGCCAAATTTATTATCCAGCTTGTTTGGGATAAGGATAATAATTACTAAACAAACTAATAGATTGAAGCAACTTTCTATTATGCCTTCCAAACACTAGCCCTCTTAACACTCCACACCTTTGAGTGTCGATGAGACCAGGGGAAATGTGAGGTATTAACAGGTAAAAGTTGGATAAATATATAGGATGATTAAACTGGGAAGATTTCCCAAAAATGAACAGTTCCAATAAAAGTGAAATGAGACTGAGACCAGATTTTTATCTCTGAGTGCAATACAAAAATGAAGTTTGTAGTTATGTCAAAGAGATGCGAGAGGATCTTCGACTTATGAAAGGGATTGTGTAACGCACTTAGAAGAACAACATTAAGGAGAGGCTGAGCTGATTTAGCCACGCTGAAGCCACATGAATTAAGAGCATTCAAAAAGTATTTCAATGACCTGAAAATGCTCCGGAAGATAATAAAGTTCAAAAAGTGCTATATGGTTTCAAAAAATGCACACGAAACGCTCACTTGATCCTTTACGGAGATTCACTATTTCAGACCCTTCACTCTGCAAAATGGAATAACTTCTTTTGGATTTGAATGCGATCGAGCACTCACTCCCACACTTGTAATAAATGACACTACCTTATCCTCTACGGCGTAACTGTTTGCATCAAGAACTGTGAATCACTTTATTGGATGGACCCCGCCATGTAATTAGTTCAAAGGTTATTAAAATGAAGGGTGTCCCATACAATTTAAGCCAAGTGTATGCACTTTAGACCAATTTAGTAACACCTCTTATGCATGTGGTACTATTCTGTGGTTTGGCTCGTAAACGTAGTGTGATATTTTTTCATTAGAGTATAAATTTCAACAGTTAATGAAAGCCAGAATTGGTTACGCCCATGAAAAATGCGTCGATGAGCTGTGGAAAATTACTAGAATGCGTGATTCTAGCTGACCCCTACGAGGCGACAGAAATTTTGCACGGTCGGAACGAAAATGGAGCGATGATGTGGTTCCCTCCATACTTTTAGGTTAAACAGAGAGATAGCCGTTCAACGCCCCAAATTGATACCAGTTTGCCATACATGATTTCATCCACTCGACCATCACGTCGTGGTAAGTTGTAAAATACTCTGCAATGTGCAAAGACGATTAAAGGAGGACAATGGCAGGACTATCTCAAGCATTTAAAGCTTTAGTAATTCTAGGTTGTAATTAATAGAATCTGACTACCCCTCAATCCTTTTGGGACAAATTTAACTGATATTAGAATTTAGAGCTTAAAGGTACACTCGTCAACTTTAATAGGGAGTAGAATGAAAAAAACCGTTTTGTCTGCCTCCGGGATTAGACAGAAAGATATGGTTAGACGATCAGTTAGCCCAATGGCCCGGTGGAACTGTAACAACTCCACTTAAAATTTAATTTAAAGAAAAAAATACAGCAAAATGAAGCTGTCTCCTACGTCGTTATCTTAGTTGCCACTCACTTTCAAAAAACAGTCATGTTTTGAGGAGTATGAGCATCACCACCAGTCTCCGCACAAAATGTAATGCCAAGGTGCGCACGACTGCACGTTCATGCAGAAGGGCACGCGCCTTTGGCCCGTACAAGTGACAGTGAAGCAACTGTCTTGAAGCTGTCCATTAAAGGCACTAACGTATCCAGTCCCAAGGTTGGCTGAATTCCAATTATTTGAAAATTCCACAAAGATCATGTTGTGAGTGAAGTAATAGCAATTTATCCTTAAATAGTTGAAAAATTGATCCATTTAGGTGTTAAACTATCATTCATTCAGGTCGACACTTCACAATGACATGCTTGTCAAACTCCAAAAAAGAAGTGAATAAAGGGCAAATGCGAGCACTTGAAACAAGAGGGCCTGAAAGTCAGCGTGCTATGAAGAGCGGCTATATTATGGAATTTTCCTCCAAAAAAACTGGCAACCTGTAATGCAGTAAAGAAGAACTGAATCAACATTCACACGTCTGCCAATGTCAAACAATCACGGCAACAAAAGTGGAGAACGAGAGCGAGTCTAATATGGTGAAATCAGGAATAGCTTCATATTGTGCTGCAGCGCCAGAGGGCACAAGTCAGTTTGTCTGTTCGGAGAAGATGAAAAATTTCCAACCCTATGCATGAGTTCATGAAATCCAGAGGTTTGAGGAGATTCCATGAAAAAAGTGCATAAATGTAATGGTATGCCAGATATGTCGGAATACCATGTGTACCATTCATTAGTCCAAGTGAAATTGGGGCAAGTGTCACGTTATGCATGCACTAAAATGGCAAGTAGTTAAAAACACGTAACCTTCACCCATTAGGATGGGGATATGATGGGCTGAATGGAGCTAACTTGTAATTTATCACCCCCAAAATAGTTGAAGTTAGTCGCTTTCCAAACGACAAAGTGCGTTTGATCAATCAAAGCAGAATAAAGTTCGAAGTATCTCCGAGTCGTATCAAAGCCTAAAAAAGTAGGCAACGTACCTGAGCAGCAAGAGGAGGCACTCGAAGCCGTTTCATCGCCTTCTGACGGTTCCCACCTTCAAGTTTTGTAAATGTTTCCTACATGATTTAAAACGATAAATACAGGTCTAAGAAAACACTTAGATGGCCTTGCCAAAACGGGGTAAAATGTTGAATCTACGCATGGGAAAACTAGTGGTATTAAGGCTGTCGGGCTTAAATTAAGATTCATCGAAATGCTCATGCATTTGCTTAAACACATTCAAAGTATTCAACAGTCAATGAACTGGTCTGTTTGGTTGAAAACGATGGAACACACACTATTTCTCTCACTATACACCACTCATCTTTATTGAAAAATGGCATGTCAGTGGAAGTACAGTTAAAGATGCTGTTAAAAGTAATAAAGGATGGTTCGTGAAACATTAGGAAGTTATGCATTTCAATGCCTTTTGGCAACCTGGTAGGATTTTCGACCTTAACACGATAGTAACACAGAATGTCACGAACGCTGACTTGCAGAAAACTAAGGAGTTTTCTTCATTTAGGTGATAATAATGTTTTTTAGCGAACCAGTACATTGCATATTAAGATCTAGGAAATTACGCGTATTAAATTTGTTACAAAACTAGTGGAATGTTATTGATAGTTTATCCTGACGGAAAAAAAACTAGATAGGACATCTAAGTGCAATGTGGCAAAAAATTGGGGTCATGTCATATAGTTCCAGGGATCGTAAAATTTTGCAACAATTCCCTGGCAACGATGTTCTGTATCAAATCAAAAAAATAATACGAATCACGAGTCTATTTGATACAGATGAAAGATTAATAAAGGGGACCCCAAGCCGCAAAGGGATTACCAATGTATTACGCTCCCAGAATCAACCGACAAGATTAGCACTATATCATCGAGAAAACGAACTACATTTTCCCAAAAATCAAAAAAATATTGGGTCAAAGACAAATAAGCGCAACCAAGTATGAGTTCTTCATAATATGACGTTTAGCTTTGGTTACTCGTTAAGTTTTAAGATTGTTAAAATGCAGACAAAGCAACCATTGAAACTACTTAGGAAAAAATCATCTTACAATGAACTGAGCATCCAAAAAGCCAATTCAACAAAATAATGCGGTTGATGCAAACTATAAAAATCTAGCATATCGTTTATATTTAAGATTTACAGTCGAAATATGGCCACTGACATGGCTTAAAACTGAAATAGCTCCTCAATTATTACCTCGACTTCAGCTATCATCGCATCGACTGAATCATCTATATGGAATGGTTCTTCAGACACAGTGTTTCTATACCATTCCAAGCCATTCGAGCGTTGAAACAACTAAAGGAAACCAACAAAAAGCTTATTCTTACAAAAACTCACAAAAGAAGCACATACAGATACAACTCACCTTGTCGTGCTTCTTAAGGATCTTTCTAAAACCAGTAAAGTTTAGACTTTGGTAATTCTGGAGGAGCACTAGACTTAGATAGAATTCACTCAAGGCGAGTTTAAGATCGTAGGCTTTTAGGCGAGGTGTCTCTTCATTCTGACCAACTTGTCGAGACGGGTGATGGAAACGCTTTTCTTCCTTTTTAAGTCGGAAGGTATTCCTGCGCTGTCGCAGCATGTCCATATCATTGATACGATGAACTGGGCTTTGCGTATGTTCCGGTGTTCCCTCAGCAGTACGATATACACTGACATCTTGTGCAAGTTCATCATCAACGACAGCTGCGGGACTACTTAAATAAAGCGATGCGATCGGGGCTCGATGTTTTGTCGAAAAATGACGATCGCATTCATCTTTTAGTGCTGCGAATTTTCTCTTGGATTCAGCTAACTTTTCTTAAAACCCAGCGCATAAAGTAAACCATTTTGCAAACCTGCAAAGAAGTTGTTAATCTTGTCCAATTCAGCTTGACACATAGCGAAAAAGACGGTGTCGCATTCATCGAAATGCTTACTGACGGTAACAGCATCAACGACTACACAAAATGACCAAATGAAATAGATAATACCTGGTAATTCCTCAAAATCATCCAATGCCTTATAGAGAATTTCTTTGAGAGCCTAGAATTTATAAGGTATAGAAAAAATCCTTACTTCATATTCAATATATTGCTTTCGCCACTCAGGTGTAAGGTGTGCAGACAAGTGCTCCGCAAACTTCATCTTTTAGCGCAAATGTTTTAGCCTAGTAAACAAGGCCCCGGCTTTAAAAAGGATTTAACAGTGTCATTTCATTAAAGAAACAAGAAAAGCAAGCATTAGCTAACCTCTGCACATGCGTGCAACTAATATCTCCAAAACACTGCAAATGACCATTTAAACCAATAGAAAAAGGAACTTAAGGTCAAATGGGATTAAAAGCAAAATATTTGAAAAGAATAAAGAAACATCATAACGAAAATTGAGCAGCCCATGCTTACACATTCTAACATTTGCCTATAAGGGCTGCTTAGACCTTCGGAGAGTTCCAAAAATACCGACTATTACAAGTGAAGTTCGTATGCTAGGTAGGGCCAGCTTTGCTGGCGGATAATTGGTACCAAGCCTTACAATTCCGTAACCCTTAAGAAGTCTTTTATTGGTCATCTAAGCAGGTGGTTACCCTGTGATATACTATTTTGGCTTCAAGCAATAGCTTTATAAGTGTTCTGCAGGGCACTAATACGTTCTTCCATACCATCTAGGCTTATTGTGACTTCAAAGGCTACTCAGGATGTAGTGCTTTGTTTGTTGTAACTACCGGTTTTGGTGAAGGTCACAGAGGTGGCCGTACTGCCCAGAGCTGCGTGGGCTTGCCTCCGAGCCATGCCAGCAGCCTATTTCCCTCTGTCCGTTAAATATATACACTCTACCCTAGCATTCTGCCTTCTTTTGCCTTTGAGGGAGCATCGGGGAGCTACACAGGATGTTAGGGAATCTTACATAAGTTGAATGCAGAATTAAGTATAACTGGGAATACGCAAGAGTAACAAATAGTTGGTGTAGCGTCCCGATGCTTCCTCAAAGACAAAAGAAGGCAGAATGCTAGGGTAGAATATATATTCAACGGACAGAGGGAAATAGGCTGCTGGTATGGCCCGGAGGTCAGCCCACGCAACTAAGGCAGTACGGCCACCTCTGTGACCTTCACCGAAATCGGTAGTTCCAACAAACAAAGTACTACATTGCCCCTCTCCTCTTTCGAGCGTCGCCCCCGACACGCCCCTCGGTACATCTCCCGCGTCAGCCATCACAACATGCTCAGTACTGCAAGAAGCACCCACGAGCTAACCATGCCAGTCGCCGACATTCGAAGCGATTGAGGTGATGCTTGACACCAACGTCAGTGATCCCTCACGGCAGCGCATTGCACTTCGAGTTTCGTTCGACTTGGGAACAAAGTTCAGGATAAGTGGTTCTGCCGACCATCAGTATGTTCGTAGGGGGCGTTAGCACGCCAATCTCCTTAAGCAAGTATATTAGGGGTAATCTTTGGAACGAAACTTTCCAGGTGGTCCATGGCCAGTGTCGCTTTAGTTGTTGATAGTTTTCTTGTAGAACACGGAGTTGGGGTAGGTGCCGGGGGTGGACGTCGTTCGTGGCCCAACCGTAGCGCATGCACTTCTTCCGCACCACTGCAACATGCCACAGGTGGTAGAGATCAGGATAAAACCTTATAGAATCGGGTCTGCTTTCCGCTGCCACCAATGTAGCGTCCCGAGGCTTCCTCGAAGGCAAAAGAAGGCAGAATGCTAGGGCAGAATATGTATTTTCAACGGACAGAGGGGAATAGGCTGCTGCATGGCTCGGAGGCTAGTCCACGCAGCTCTGGGCAGTACGGCCACCTCTGTGACCTCCACCAAAACCGGTAGTTACAACAAACAAAGTACTACAGTTGGTGTAGGGCCCCAAAACTTCCTTGGTTGCAAAAGAAGTCATATTACCAAGGCAGAACATACATATTCGATTAGCAAATGGATCGTAGCTACTGATGTGGCCTGGGTGTTAGCCCACCCATCCATGGTAATACGGAGACTTAAGTGGCCGTAACCGAACCTGGCGATCAGGCAAACAGGCTAGATCTTTTAGATTTTCAGATTAAATCTTGCGAGTGCATTGCTCTGAGTTAGACAAACTTCTTGCTGTTATCCACAGGTTGGTTTGATCAATCAAACCTTTTAAAACACGTGTTCGCAATATGGTGATTCTTCTCATCGGTTGCTGTTCAGTGAATTTGGACGCTTCAAAAGAGCTCTTTTAAAGAACAGTCAACTAACTAAACAAAGAATCGATCCAAGGTGTTTGTTAAATCAGTGTTTTAAATAATCTCTACTAGACAGGCGAATAACCGTTTTGCTAAAACAAGCACTTTTAGTTCCTACTTTACACCCATAACATTAATGGTTCCGTTGATATTTCTTTGAATTATATTCGCAGCTGATAAGTTCACTAACATTACTAGTTCTGACCTTTTTAAGTAGAACCAAACCTGTGACCTTAAAATCTTTTACGTTACCACGTTGAAGTATTTATAATTTGCGCTATGTTTGGTGAGCTGGTATATGTTGCTGTGTGCATACATTGTATTTCTACAAATTTAGAGTGATTCCTAATAAGTTGATCTTTATGTTTCCACGGCCTCCAGCCCTTTTTGATCTTTTAACAACAATCCACTGTCCATAATTTTTTTCGCACTTGCCTACGCCTTCGTAAATTTGTTAGGATCCCATAACTGTATTTATTAGGACTAGATAGTTGGGTGGTTCTGGTTGGCTGTTTGTGTGGCAGTTTAAACGTTCTTAATTTGTTTACTGCTGAATCAAGTGCTTTGCTTTGTCATATCGGTTTGTTGGAGTTGAGCCTGCCGGTAAACAGAACTTAGTATATTATGTGCACGAAAAATCGCAGTCCTAAGAGTGATTTAATACCGCGTTTAATTTCGTAAACGCTTTTAGCTGCTTATTGTTTTGCAATTTTGCTGACGGTTTTCTACTTTTTGCATAGTTTTTCCATGCTTTAATATTCGTTTGATACCTGTGGATTTCTAATCATCATTATTGCCGAATTAATTGCTGAATAATGTTGAAAAATATCTTTTTTGGTGAAATTAAAGCCTTTTGATTGCACCGCACTTAAGATTTTGATGTGATTTTGATAGAAACGCTTAATGATATTATTTTAGTTAAATCTTCGAATGCGCTTTGAAACTTCACCATGCGTTCGAAAAGGAGTGAGTTGTTTCTTTGTGTGCAATGTGCCAGTTGTATTTTTGCTCTTATTCCTTACATGATAATAGAAACATCTGTCTGGTTTTGTAATGGTGCCACCCCATCTCGAAAAGATGCCGGTCTCTGCTCTTGTTTTCTATAATCCCTTCCACTTCACTATAAATCCCGATATATGATTCGATTCTAATCGACTGATTTAATTTGTAAGTACCAATGTTACACTGCTTTTTCCCTCTCTTTCCTGTATGGATAGTGATTATGCGTGGTACCTTTCCCACATTTTAAACTGGCGCATTACATTGCTGAGACTATGACAGAATACTTACTGCTTACTCCTTAAGTTGTAACCTTCCCTCTAACTAGCTATTCTGAAGATGTGCAATCAAATGGTTAGGTTGCCTTTAGCTGACCAAATATTGCTTGGCTTAGGTTTGTCTGCACCAAGAATGCCTCAACTTACAAAGCTTGTGACAAGATTTTCGTTGATTGCCATTGCTTTAGAAGTATAATAAGGAATGGGAATATATGGTATGGAATAACTTCAGTCTCTTGTGAATAGAACAAAATGACGAAATGAGGGACATTCGCAATAGACCACGGTAGAAATGCATTATGGTATTTTCTGCCTTCAAGTCAAGTCTATGCAATGTGGGAGGAATCAGATGCATAATAGCTCACATAGTACGGTTCGTTGCTCTTGGAATAGTTCATCCTAGTTTGCAAGCTTATAGTACCGTTTGTGAGTTACCTCTTAAACAATCTCTGCTCAACCGCAGTTTTACTAAAATCTTCTGGGACATATTGCCAAAAACTGTCATGTTTCGAGTAGAGATGGGATGTTACTTGCTAGCATTGGCTTTAAACCTTTATTCAACGAGAATTGGCTATCAAAACAGCAAAAAAACTTATTTCTGAATTTTTTTATTTTGACTGGTTGATCTAAATAGTCCTTTTTATTCAAAGGAGTAAGCAGTCCTTGAGGATTGATTTTACAGGTAGGACCTTACCCAATAATAAACTTGCCATACTGATTTGTTACATTGTAGTGAATCTCTTGGCTAAAATAGTCTAGAAGGGTGCATTCTACAGAGGTCATTGACGTGTCAGAGTTCAGCATGACAGATAGGCGTGTATTCGTTGATGTGAGGTCTCCAGTGGCTGCAGTCTGATTGTTTTTAGTGACCTGATAACTCTGGTTGTGGAGCCATGGTTTGAGGCGTACTCATTGTGACTGAATGAGTGTCTTCCGGTGGAGTTGCTTGTACTTCTCGCATGCGCATAAATTCAATTGGATTTGCCACGCCTCTAATGCCGTTTGGGGAATCATAGCGCTTTCTAACTATTCTAAAGGAGCCTTAAAACGTTATAAAAAAGGGGAGGCATTTATGACTTAAGTAGAACTATTTAATGACCAATTTTGTAAGGAAGTTACTGCCTTATATCACTGATTGAAATCGTATCTTAACCAAAAGCACAAAGGCGATAGGCAAAATAAATTTTATTATGTGGAAAAATTTGAAATTTATTTCTCAAAATGAATGAATGCTCTAGCTCAATGTTCAGACCGAGGAGACTAACTTAACCGAAGTATTTTGTAATGCCAACTTATGTAAACACAGTGCTTCAAGATGCATTTATGTGAGTTTGTGCTTTGTCCACGACTTTTGGATGTGTATTGAGCTCTCTCATGGCTTCAACTTTTGCTGCGGTGAAAGCCTTGGTATAGTTTTTCATTACTCCGGATGCGCTCTCCCTTATTCCGTTCGCAGGTGCAGAACGAGCTCTGAGAGAAGTAATTGCCTTCCGAGATGGTCTGGACAAACGGACTGACAGAGAGCTGGTGGCTGCTCTTGATCGCGTGGTCGAAGTCGTGCAAAATCACTTTTACCATGCCTATCTAGGTGCGTATGCTCCGTTTTTAGTAAATTCCTAGGCCTGCTTTGTCCAAATACCTGCAGAGATTTAATCTGGTGTTCATACAATGCAACTTAGCACCTTAAAAGGTTAAAATTTCACATGAAATGTGAATTTCTTTGACGATTGGGGAAGATTCGGTTCAGTGTCGACATCAAAACCCCAGAAAAGTAGTCCCTCAGCATGTACTTTAATTCAAGTAACAGATAGGCACGTGAGCCACGAGCAATGTACATGCAAGGAATGCGTAGATGGGTGCCCCCACGTGGATGCGCGTTGGCGTGGCAGTGTGCTGGGCGTTCCGGGCGTCAGCCAGCGGTGGAGTGACTGCAACCGCCTCTTTTCCGGACACTTCAGTGCAGAATGCCGACTGCTTGCCTTCGTGTCTTTCCAAATGGTCCGCGATCGCACGATACGGTGGGCTTTCTTCAGATCGATCAAAATGAGTCCCTTTGCTACTTCGGTGCAACTTGCTCGTACTCATTACCCTCCGTTCAATACCCAATCACGAGCGGGTTATCTTTGTGGTTCCTATAAAATTGTTTTGCGAATAAGAACCTTTCGATAAATCTGGAAGTTTTGTGACAATTTTGGCGATTTTTAAGCGACACTTGCTCATGCGCATCCAATTATTTACCTCACTTTTTAGTTGGCCAATCAAATATTTGTAGGATTGTGGACTTTGGAATAATTGCGTGGATTAAGTCTAAATTCATCCGAATGGTATTTCTAAGTGCTTTGGTACTAGTCTCTCACCTTCCTTCTATGCAAAAACGCGGGACATAAAATGATGTAATGGATGATCGGGTTGCGGTATCAGCGTCGGTACTTTTTCAACATTTTGCTTTATTGTTCCCTATTTCCTACCTGTTTGGCAACATGAGATCATTTCTGGTTTACAATCTTACTACCTTACCAGCATATTATGTGTGGATTCGTCGTATGGCCTTTCTTCAATGGCATTGACTACGCTGTGCTAATGTTTCGACTCGGTCAAAGCACAATAATGTGCATACTTCCTTTTAATGGACCGCAAAAAATTAGTATTCTGACAACGATGAAAAATGCAGAGTCTATGCTCTTATCCACCCCTACTTTCATAAAAAATGGACCTCTACGTTATTAAGTACGAAAAATAGAACCAAATATAATCTTTGTAGCTGTTTCATGGACACAGTTCCATCGGCCCTGTAAGTCAAAATACGTACGTCTGCACCGCAGAAGAGCGGACGACTTCTTTGGCAAACTCACCAGTGACATCTCAGTTGCTCCCTAAAAGTCTATCGCCTAGGCCTAATAGTAATACTCATGTTGAGCTTCATCCTAAGGCTTTATTCTGCAAAAACTTGATTTTTCGCCTTTTAAAAAGAAACTGGCTATCACCATTTGTATAAAAAAATCTGTTGTCGAGTTCTACTAACACAAACCGAATTTCCCCTTAAGAGTTCGTGCACTGACACCCAAAACGATGTACATTCAGGCAACATTACATTTGAACTCTGATGAACCGTTAGAGCCGGAAACCTGCCAAATAATGGCGTTGCTATGAGAATATGTGAGTATAGAACTTAGAGCATAGTTAGAAATTGGAATTGGTTTTTCGTGTCAAATTGGCTTTTTGTTAAATCGTTCACTATCCCTTCCAGTAGGAGCTTCACCCTTTTTGGATCCCAACCCTTCTATGCATCGTTTTCTCTGTTACAATGCATTGCTACTATAAAATTGTCAGTTTATGAAGTCCCACAAAATTGTTTGCTCGACGTTGTGCGCAAAGAGTCCAAATTTTCTTTCTCAAAACATGTTTCTTTACTGGTATCAGAAGGAAAGTATCATGTTTAAAATTATTTTTCCATTAACTATAGCAATTTTCCAAAAAAATGTCACTCTTCACCACACTAGTAATGACCCTCAGGTATTTTTTCGCATTGGACAAGGAAGACAAATAAAGTGAATGGCTTTATTATAGAAGTACGTGATTTCTACAAGACGACGCTACTTTCACCGTCCATTCCGGTGAAGGTGAAGGCTGACATGGCTCTCGACATTGCTGGTCGGTGGGAGCAGATTGATCAGTCCTCCTCGGCTCTTTCCACCTCCTATACCCACTCACAGCACAGCAACAATGAGCTCACTGGCGGCGTAAGATCCGTAAGTGGTGCTGCTTCATTTTCCTTCCTCTCTACCTGATCTCTCCCTCTCTTCTCTGTCTGTTATCACTCCTAGAAACACGTTTACATTGCTTTTTTGTTTGATTAGACAACCATCCTCGTACTATGAGCCCACTTCTTTCATAACTTCTGTCTCTAACTCATAGGCGATAAACGGAAAAGCGTTTAGCGTCTACCTTCGCTAGTTTCTAGGACATTTAATTTGTCTAGGATTTGCCACAAACAAGCGGATGACTTTTGTGCCCCGTTTGCGTTCACTCTTGAGTTTCTACTTTGAACATTTCGGTCCATCTTTTCTATCTTTCCTCCCATTATTAAACTATGTTTATCTGCCTTATGGGTCGTGAGTTTCCAATGTATGTCGTTTCATAACCTCAATTTCGTAATTATCACTGCACATGAGGTTTCATAATAAAAAGCAGAGCTTTTATGCTTTGTAAGTGATCAAAATGGCGTGCTTTAGAAGGAAAGTTTCTTGCATTACATTTCGATATGTTGGTGTGATTTCTCCCTGTTGAATGAATACACTTGGCATCTGAAAAAACCCAACTGGAATGTCGGTTTACAAAAATATCATGGCATTCATGGCTTATTATTGCGCTTTCAAACTCAAAGCCCTCCCATATTGTTGTCCCAAAAATATTGTTCACTGCCTCAACAAACGGGCATACCTTCTTAAAATATGAATGATTCAATACGATGTTAACGGTAGAGATGGCGTTTTACAGGCATTCATGTTTGTTGGTGACTACGACCTGGCCAACTTACACTTGAGTGTCACTTATTGTGAATGTTGCCAATTCCGAAGTTGGTTTATTATGCGCATCAACCTTGCGATCAAGTTTTGTTAGTCTTGCTGGGTAAGAGTGTCTTCTCTTGCTGGATTTTGCCTCCTTCCCTTCCTCCCACTGTTGCTTCGGATTGGGAGAAGTCAACCAAGTGCATCTAATTTTCTCAAGAGGGTGGGACAGCGTAATTGGATTTAGGAGATCAGGTCAGAAAGCGATCATTTGAGCCTGGCAACATCCAATAGCCTGCTTCAATGCTCGTGAAATGCGTGCCTTCTCTCTTTACTGTTACTGAAAACTTGAGAAAAAAATAATGCAATGCTTTCAATCATAACGTTGAAGGCACCACTATAATGCTCACATGGACGCCCCTACATTTCCAAATGTGTCGGCTGTTGGGTGACAGGCCGCACCACTTTTTACCCGGTTCAATTACTCTGACAATGCTGTATACTATGAACAACAATAGTTAGTTGTTAATCGTCACAATTTCATGAATCGTTATAAAGTCACATTATTTTTTTCCTACTGAACGCCTGAGAAAGTCCGTTGTACCATTTTTCTAAGCAGAAAATCCTTTCACACTGAGTCAAATGTAAAAGTAAAGTGTGTTCTGCATAGTGATAGTAAAACTATTGGTAATCTCTTTCACCGGCTTCCACTCATTCTTGCTAAGCATGCGAACTATTTGTGGACAAAGTTTTTATTAACTTTTAAGTGCATGATTTTATAAATAGGCAGACTCGTGACTTTTCATATCACGCAAAGTTGCGGGTTATGCCTGTACAGACGCATTTGAATAGAGGGTTGCAGTTTATTTTAAAAAATCACGAATAAATTCTAACTTTAATAGCACCAGGTGTCAAAAGAACTCTACCACTTTTGAAAACAAAGCGGTTTAAAGTATGTAAGTCCTATGTAGTTAACGATATCTGTTGTAAAACAGCATAAAAGAGCACTTCAAAATTCCTCACCTTATTGTTTGTTAATAGCATTAAGAAAAAAATCCCAGCTACGTAGCCTTGTATTAGAAGAGCTAGCATGCAATCTGGAATTGAACAATACGAAGTGTTTGCCTTAATACATGAATAATTTATTTCACCTACCCAAATGATAAGTTGGGTAATACAGTGGTACTATTGTGCGATTCGTTTTAGCGTTCCTTATCCCACATAACAAGACCGGCGGCCTTGGATTCGGGTACGAGTAAGAAGAGCATCTCGAAGGATCACACATCAGTAGTGACCAGCTCATTCGGTCGTCCTGATTTGAGACGACACCACCAACACCGTCAGCACCAGCACACCAACAGCAACAACAACAACCAGGAGAGGCATCACTTGCATCGTGTGAGAGATGCCAGCGAGCCACTGTTCGACGACAACACCGAGGAGAGTTCACAGCCGCCGAGTTTTGGCTCTGTCTCGACGTCCAACTCCTTTTCAGAGCGACAGCGCGCCTTCTCATCGACCTTTCGAGTCCAACTGACTCGAGGACCCCAGGGCTTCGGCTTCTCCATCGCCGGAGGCACTGATCAGGAGCCTCCCCTGCCCACCATTGATCCACACTTCGTCTACGTTGCGCGCATCTCTCCCGGTGGAGTGGCCGACTTGGATGGCCGTCTCAGGTAGCCTACTCCCCTTCACTAATGCACATCTACTTAAATTACTTGGGTCTAGTCCAATTTGATTTCATTTATTTGTTTCCATATCGCTGTGTAGCGAAATTTCCTGTTACCGTTGCGCAGTTGAATGGTGAGTAACATTTCCTACTCAGGAAGGGTGATTTCTGATTTAACAGGCATATTTTTCGCTCTTTTTGGTCTTTGGATGCGTGCAAATGTGTTATCATGCTTGTCTAGAACGAAATCAGATAACTGGAAAAAATATACACTTTTTTAATTCATTGCTCTATGAAACCACTTATATAATGCTTCGCCTAATGAAATTATTTTAGTGTTTCGACACAGTATATCTATTTCCATCCACAGTAATATCAAAGCGCTGGCGCATTTATGCATTATTCTCGGACGCTATGCTCGGTAGTGAAGTCTTGTGACGGCGTCATTTTTTCCGATTCCCCTATGACACCAGTTGTCCTTCATTCTTTGACGGATTCAATTGCCATTCAAAAGCATGGCAGCTGAATCGTTCTAGGGCTATGAACATTCAGTGCCTATTTTATTGTTCAGGCAATCCATTTGCAACAGGATTTAATGCATCCAGTTATCATAGGCAGGTAAAGTAAGCCTGTCGCACATCTGTAGCGCTGAGCTCAGACTAGAAAGTCGAGAGGTTGCATACACTTAGCAAACGAATGCTTTTAAAAAAGTTCATCGGTACCAGATTCCACTCATTTTTATGAATCGGTTGAAACAGTCTGATTTGACTGCTAAAATCAAAGCACTTGTCTGTGTAAATTTTAGATGTAGGGTCCAGGTCTCGTATTTATTTTTCTGGTCTTTGCAACAGGGTCAATGATGTCATTCTTTCTGTCAATGGATTCGGACTGGTCGGACTTCCCCATCTGAAGGCAGTTACAATCTTCGAGCAATCTGGAGCGTGCCTCGACTTGGTAAATACTTTTGATGAATTAATTTCGCAAAATTTTCACGACTGCAAAATTTCCACATCCCCTTTATATGACAACCGGAAAATAAAGTGATGGGAAACGGAGTGTTTAGCTACCATATTATTTTCACGCGGTTGTATTTTTTTTGAAAAATAATGTGAAATTAAGTCATGCATTCGTTGTATAGCCAAGACATCCTTCCATCTACCCAAATAGCTTCTGGGCAAGACAACTGTTTCCTTTTCCACTTTGAAAAAACTGAATGAATCCTCTGCAATGAAGTAGAAAAAGTAGGAGTGGCTAGGTCATGGGCAGTAAACACGATGTGGGTAGCACCAACACGTAACCCATGTGGTCTAGATGTAACCGTTCGTTTTCCAAATTTCGTAACTGCGGCGAAGACTTTGTAATTTTGAAACAGAACAATCCGACCTCAAGTCGCGTTTCGAAATTATGCTGGGAATTGGAGCTTTCGTTTGCTTGACTGAGTTCGGAGCCCCATTGAATGGTAGGCTTCGGCTTTCTCTCATTGAATGTTGTTAGTGCAGTTTAAGCGCACATTCCAGGGCCAAGCTGTTCATTTCACTGGAATGGCAATTATTTTGCTGCGAGACCCGGACAGAGATTGGGTGTTGGTTTTCCGCCCACTCATTTTTTCAATAACATTATCTAGCCAATTTTTGTGTTCACAAGGTCCCAGTTTATTTCCGTTTTGAAATTTTGGAGAGGAGCGGGGTGACATGTGTGTATTCTGATTACTCCAGTCATAAGCAGTTAGCATAGCACACCTCACCTTATGCACACGATGGTGGCGGAAGCTTTTACCCTAAACGTCAGGTCTTCACTTGATAAAACTCATCCCGATATGTAAAACAAGATGATTTATTTTAACATTTGTTGAGGATTTCATTTGGCAAGCGCGTTTTGACCAGTAATTTCTCAAATTTCGTTTTCTATGCGTGGAGGAATCTCTATACAGGCCTAGCAACTTATGCGCACCATATTTTGCATTCGGGACATAACATTATTTGGTTCATATCAAAGATCAAAATGGCATTTAAAATTCTGACGTGATTTTCAAACTTGTGGTGACTGATGCTTTGGCAAACTAACTGCTCTGCTGCCTTTAAATAGACGTGCTTGTGCTTTAAATGGGAATGTGGAAAAGGACCTCATTCACACTCCTCGATGCTTTTGAAAAATGAATAAAAATGAATAATTTCAGCCCTCTAGTCTATCCTGACGACAAAAAAGCCAAAATACCGGGGCTGAATGTGTGTTATCGACGTAGAGAAGGGCTTGGGGGCTACCGGCATGGCCCAGAGGTTAGGCCGCTCGACAAAGATACATCGTCAGAGCCCTAAGTGAACCGTTACCAAAGTTACGGCTCAAACAAACAAATAACGCACCATGCAATATTGACGCACTCCATTTGCTCGACCAAATTCTTCATTATGTCCATTCGAGAGGTGATGGTCTTTTTACACTACTTGAAGGCTTTGTAGACCGCTTGTGTCTTCGCCGTTTGCTTAAAGGTCATTCCTTCACCACAAATTTCCCTCCCATGAATTTAAAAGTGAATTCAGCTCAGCTGATTGCGTGGCTTTGATTTATTGTCTGTTATTACTCCAGCGTCGTCTACCAAGACATCGTAACATAAGTGCTCATGGCTCAAAATAATGTCAGTTTACTTGAGAAAACTCACCACTCAAATGCATTCTTTTGGAAGGATTAATCGCATCCTTTGTGAATTGTTTAACTGTTTGCTTATTCCAACCTACGCAGTTCTACCACACTAATTAATGTCTATCCTTCCCAGAAGTATGTTTGCGAGGCGTTAAGTAGTAAATTTGGTGGTTATTTGCCTTATTAATTGAAAGGAGTGGTCCGGTGACGATCCCTTTGCCATCAACTGAGTTTGTACATGCGAGCTCCCAATCCACTAATCGGTGGGCTGACTTCAGAGCAGACGCCTACCCACCGATCGTATGTGGGTGACCGAAAGACACACGAGGAGTCCATGCACGCCCGACGGTCAGGCAGTTTAACCCGTCTGAGTGTCACCTGGTGGTTTTAGTCACGTACAGTTATGGTATCTGACTGGCCCTGATCCTAGAGCGATTGTCACCACAGTTAAAGTAATCTATGCGTGGTATGAATCAATTAGGATGGGCCGAGAGAAAAGACGGGTTTACAATGTTCAACGATTAGCAATCAATTATAACTTCTGCAAAAATGAGAATCGAAGCGACAAATTTTGCATTCCTATAATATGACAATCGAAATAAGTAACTATATGAGGATTTCTTACAGGGATTTCGTGGTTTTACAACAGCAACCTGTCCTTCGAAATCCGGTTTCTTTTATTGATACCGCTTCCTAAATAGGAAGTTCAACGACCTCCATCAGCCTTCACACAGGAGGTCATTCGGCCTGTGCACTTGCCTGCTTCGCCAAAGATCTCCTCTACCGTGGGCAGGCGTGGCCATACTGACAAGGGCGGTGGCAGAAGGATACACACCACGTCAACACAGTCGCGAATCACGCCGCTCTCGCGCTCTCACTGTATCATCCTACCCGCTGCTTCCAACTCGCCCTCCTCCACCGAGTCGAGCGGTCCCCCACCCACCACGGTTTCGCCCTTGTCTTCTCTCATCACCTCCTGCCACCATCCTCCTACCTCTGCCTTCTCCAACGCCGGGATCACCAGGAAGAAGACTGCGGCTGCGGGAACGGGCGCAGCGACAGCGACAGCAGTGGAGGTGGCAGAGGAAGAGCATCGCCATATTGAAGGAAATGTGGAAAAAGAGGATGAGGACGACACTGTTTGGTTTTTTGATCCAGAGCAAACTGGAAGCGGGAGGTCGGTGTCCCAAACTACCAGTAATATTAACAGCCGCGATCTGGATGCAGACGCTATGTAAGTGAATTTATCTCCTCAAGTTTTTGGTTCTCATTAACGTGTTTAGATGTATTAATGTACTTATTTTTTGTGTGGAGTTATCGTTAGTAGAAACGCCTCATGCGGATCCATGCTTAAAATAGAGTCTGTTTGAAATCTAACATGTAAAGCAAAAGTTGAGTGGTTTAAAAACCTCGAGAATCCAATGCATGAACCATTTATTTCTGCTTTCCCTGACAATTGCTTCTCATGAAATTAATTTTATAACTTGGACCTATAAATCACATACTTCTTTCACATGCCTACATATCGCAAATTCCAAGCCGAAGGTGGTTTATGTTCTCTTGGTCTGACTTATTCTTAAGGTTGATGATTGGTTTATTATCCACCACAAATATTTTATCATAGGCACTCCAAAGTCATAAAATTTGGGATTATAGGACTTTTGTTCCATTGTCTCTGCGAAGCCGATGCAAGAGCCATAAGGTGCAATTCGAAGTAAAATAACTGGGCAGCGTCAGTTTAAAAGCGAAATCATGGCTGTGAAAAAATTATGCATTCTTCGGACCAAATTAATTTAATGGAACACTATTTACCCTTTTTTACCAGTCTTATAAAACTTGCTGCAGTAATGTTTTACCAGTTGAAGAAAAGCAGATTTTTTGGCTTCGAGCATGATGTGCTTTTAAGTGGACGTTCATTAAAATGATTTTGTTCCCCAATTCGTCCAAGCCCTTTCGGCGTTGACTGAGAGATTTGCCTACTGCTTATCCAGACAGACTCAAAATTTGGTCCATCATAGAATTTTGCTGCCTTTGAAACATAGAAAGGTGCGCCCTTTAGCGCGCCTCCGCCCCTCATCATTACTGCCTCAAGTAATACTACGTCGGTGAGTAAAGTTTGCTTTACTTTTTAACAGGCGATTTGGAGAACCTACCTGCTTTCATCGAAACTGCAATTAGTTTAGTCACTAACTCGCAATTTTTCGTTAGCGGGGTCTAGTTTTAACTCTAGAACGGATAACCTTGAACCTCAAACCCTAACGCTGAAATCCATGAAAGCAGGTCACTTCTCGGTGTTTTCGAAACAAGAGTAAAATCTCAAATTTAATTCTGAAAAGTAGATTTACGCAATTTGTAGCAAGATGCCTTATTTAACTCGAACGGAAGGCTTTGTGTTAAGCAAAAGCAACGCTCACCTTAACGATCTAGTTGTTATTTAGATTTGTGAATAGAAAGAAATTTCGCTTGCTTCGTGTCCGAAATTTGTCTCCATTTTCATTTCATTATCTCACTTAGTGCTTGACTGCGCAATATAACTGTGCACATAATTTGGATAGATCAAGCAGCATCAAGGTTGCAGTGGAAGACGATGCGCTTTCAAAGTCAGGAGTAGAAAGGGTGGGCAAAAAAATTCCTCAGACGAAGAAGCCATCATCTCCTATTCCGATCAATCATTGGGAGCTGTCCACCCGTCCACAGCCTGATCCCTCTCCGGGCCCGGTCATCGTCGAGGTGCCGTTAGTCAGGGGCACGAGTAATGGCTTTGGCTTCAGCATCGCTGGTGGCATGGGAACGGAGTTTTTCGAGGGTGACTCGGGCATCTTCATCACTAAGGTATTCTCGTGGGGCAATTAAATGCCTGTGTCTGATGTTCGCTGTCCATGAGTGAATGAATGTCCGCAATCTTGATGACTGGATTCCAAAAATAAACATTTTATTTGAACCACTCTTGGATAGAACAAACATAACATTTATTGTTGCCCCAGTTTGAGCAAGCAAATCAGTAATTCTGTGTAAACAGGAAGGGCACTTTTAGGCTTGGATGCATAGAAGCGTATTTGTACAATTTATCAAGGAGCTCGTAACTGTCATTTCGTTTTGTTCTTATTTTGAAGAGAGGCCTATAACTCTCAAAACTGAAAATTGAGTGAAATAAAAATATTTGCTTGAGGTTTAATCCCTACAGTATGACCGCATTAAATGTTCCTTCTTCATTGGCTTTTGTTTTCATCATGCGATTAGCAAATAGGTTCGTATTGGATAGTCAATCTATCCTAGGAGATTTTTTCTGTTTTTGGAGAAAACTATTACCTTAAAAGATTTGGATTGTGTGTAGAGCAGTAGAAAGGAGAAAGGAGTGACTTTCTGGGTTGGAACTTTTGACTGCAGATCTCCTGGTGGCGCAGGAGGTGCAAATTCGGTGGTGTACTGCATGCTCGCTGTCCAGACCTTTTAGCTTATTGCAGTCAAATTGCTCGGTGATTTCAATTAACCCACCACAAAGAAACGCTCTAGACTTTCGGCACCACTCGCCTCTCTCCTGTCTATACCGCGTAGCCTGACCTCTCTCCTTTTTTCAGTTTATGAAGTTTAACTTCTAGTTCGCTTCAAAATCTCGGCTATAAGGATAATCCTTTTAAAAATTGTATTTTTGAGATTGGCGCCTCAAAGTAGATACGTGGCAGCCAACTTTTTTGAGGTTAGGCACTAGTGCTTTCCAGGCCTAGATGGTTCACAAGAGCACGATAGACTAGCCTCGGCTTCCAATAGCAATCGTCCAGAGAATGTGGAGGAAGAGTAGGTTCTGTTGAAAATTGGAAGATGCGTTCCAAACGTACGGAAGTGCGTCAATGGGCTAGGAGTTGTAAAAAAAGAAACTTACACTTTTTTTAAATACCCGATTGGCTTGTTCAGTCTAATGAAGTGAAGGTCACTTTGATTAAAAGGGTTTTCTCTTCGCTTTCCGTTGCCATCTTTGTTGTCTAAGCAACAACCGTGTTTTGTATGTTTACCTCCCATTTAGTCGGTACCGCACTCAACATTTTTAAATCACTGGCCTGTTTTTATTTGTTAGTTATTGTTTTTTACATGGCTAGGTCATCACTCAGAATACAGACAACGTCCGTGATACTACTTTGGGAAACCATTTTTCAATATCTTGGAATTTCAGTTTTGCTCAAGCACTTTTTTTGTGACGTAAGTAGTAGGAGATATCATACATTGGGATGTTAAGTCAATGATATCAATGTATTGTCCATAATTCAGCTTATGCCAACGCTCTGTTGACGTTATGCAGGTGCACGATTTTCAACCCACTTGCTACGTGCGTAGACACGAAATTATCTTCTTGCAGTAACAACTAAATCCGTTACTATCTTATAAATCGGATATTGATGTGCCACCTAAGCTTTTATTGACTGAGGAAGCCTTAAAAGTATCGTTTACGCGGCCAAAACGAGCACCATCTTTTGCTGAACTGTACCTTTGGGGATATGATACAGTTGAATGCTGCTTGAAGTTTCGAAATAAGGACAACAGCACTTCACCGCTAACCACTGCCACGACATAAATAATTAAGACGTCTGATCAGTTAAGACCATCGCATAGATAGTCGGTTGAGACAAGCTTTCTTTCGGTGAACACACGCTAAATAAAAGTTCCGCCCGTCGTGACAGATCACCTCGGGCGGCGTTGCAGACACCAGTGGCCGCATAGCCGTCGGTGATCGGTTGATCAGGGTAAACAGTGTCTCTCTTGTGGATGTGACGCACGCGGAAGCCGTGGAGGCCCTCAACAATGCAGGCGACTTTGTACTTCTCCTTCTCGTCAAGGTATCGCTCCAGTCCTCACCCCAACGGATCAACGGTCAACAATGCCAAGGTACCTTCTTCATTTTCCGCCAGCAAATTATTTGCAAGTAATTGCTGGGTGTCGGGAAGATTGAGCCACACGTGCAGTAAATTTCCTCGCAATGGTTGAGTGAGCAATGAGCAGGTCGTAGGGATCATTACAAATTTCGATAGGCTTTATCTCCCATCGTTTTCTCGTCAGTCCCTCGTAGCTTATCCTCAACTCGTGTAGCTAGCATTCATTTCAGTAGATCCATTTTAATTTTCAGGCGTGAGTCATCAGGAGGCTTGATTTTTTGAGCAAGCTATTTGTCCGCCCAATGTCACACAACCGTATTTGGTTTCATTGATTTGTCTCTCCCTTGTTACTAGCTTTTAACTTGCATTTTAGAAAACCTTTATAGTTCGCAAAAAAATTAGTTTTTTTGTTTGGGGCTCGAAATCAACTTTTTCCCATCTTACCATTGGCTTCCACGTGGTGTCAAGGTCACCTCGTCCCAACACAGCTTTGTTACCAGCGCCAGCGTGCGCTTTTGCTGTCGGCAAGTCGGACTAAAATGACAACTCGTTGAGTTATTTTTACTCCACTGATCACTCCAGGAGAAAACTTGTCATGCAATCAAGTAATCTACTTTTTTTTCCGTTTGGGCTTTCCATTGCGTTTCTCCTTTGGCCGCGCGAGCAGCCTATTTTTGCATGTGCTTAATCTTGAAGACAAAGAGGGTCTCATGTGCAGCAGCCTTGAAAATTGCATTTCCTACATTTTTATGAGGCTAGTAAACAAGATATGCCTTAAGAAAGGCGTGGTAATCCATCTCTTAGTTTGCATTCGAACTTGGATACGATTTTAGTTGTTGTTAAGGCGAGAAAACGTAGGCTTGGCTTAGCCTTTCCTCGTGAAAGCCAGCATTGCTGCAACGGTTGCATTCAAAAGACCTTCATTCTCATTGAAGCAACTAAATTAATGGCTAGTTTGCATTATTCCTGCAGATATTTCCTGTCTTTGCTGAAGCAGGCATCTCGTGGCTATTTTATTTACAATCATCGAAAGAAGACCCGGAATCTATTCACTTTTGCCTTTCGTTCGCCAGATCAAAAATAAACTGTTCTCCCACATCAGTTGCAGAATAACTGTTGCATGCAGATGTGCTTATGGGATGTTAGAGCTTCCTCTTGCACAATTTTCGCACCCTTCAAATTGCATTTAAGTTTCTGCTGAGGTGAGGTGCATTTTAATTTGAAATTCGGTAGAGCTTGATGATGTACGCCACACTCCTGTGGAATGTTGTATGCAATTATTGCTAATGAGATGCACAAAAATATGGATCTATGCTTTTGAGCAGGTTCAAAGGCGCTTTGAAAATGCCCACAATTTCCTCTTCAAGTTTTTCGGCAGATCCATCACCGGAAAGCAAGAAGCCTCAATTTATCTTCAACCTCTTAGAATGGTTAACTTTATGAGAATTTCTAGAAGCTCATCAAAGTATGGGTTTATGGTTTTACGGGCTCGGAGTAAACCCAACACTAGTACTGATTATATTTGGGATAAGTCTCTAGCACGCTATATGAATGAGTTTTTGCGGCTGTCTGCTTTCTACTTTGATAACATAGTTGTGGTGATAGACACATCATTTTTACTCTTTTAAAATATGATGGTTGCTTGCGAATGTAGGCAACGAGCCCAACTTATTTATAGGAACCGTCCGGAATCTCCGCATTTCGTCTAACGTTTCACCGAACAATGAGGAGGGAATCGCGGATCGGCATCCACCCTTAGCACCGGTTGAGGGATTTGCTGAGAAGAGCCAAATGAATCGGCGCAGGTCTGAAAGGCGACGATTAATACCCCGGCAATTACAGTCCACTGTCTTGGGACCCTCCAAACGGACAGGGGAAGCCCTTCTTCTCTCAAGCAGCTCTCATGGATCAGGTCTTTTCTTTTTTCCAATTACTCAAAAGGAGGACAAACTAATGCTACATTTCGAGATGAGCGTTTACAATACAAGCTCAGAACACATTCTTGTCTTAGGGGGCTCAGTTTTTTTTTGTACTGTTTTTCGGCTGAATATAATGGCATTCACATTGTAGTGGTTTTGGGTCCGCATCCTCGTTATTATCGAGCTCTCGTCGCAGTCAATCACATCTCCATTTTACTTCCCTTAAATCCAAAACCACCCAACAGAGGAGACAAGAATTAAAAGATGCACAAAACTAAAAGAGAAAGGCTTTTTGATTCCCGCTAAGCTCATGCTGTGACTTACGCCTATCAGACTTTTAGAGTCTCTTGCAGAAGTTACACAATTTCTTTTGTTTAATCGAAGAAATGCATGCTTAAGGCGAGCAATTTTACCCGCCAATCAAATGATTTTAAGGTTTAGTGGCGCTGTTTCTTCTCTACTGGTCAGTTGGCAATTTGTGTACTTATTACGTGTTGACAATTGAATGCAGAAAAAAAGGTCTCAGAGGGCGCATTTAAAATTCGTACAGACTGACAAAAGTATTGATAAGTGTAACCATCACGACCCAGGTTAGGGCCTCTTGTCTGTACTGGCATCTCACTTGATGGCGAATGATGATAGTAGTTTAATGTGGACTTGCAGAAGACTACGCGGCTGCCCACGCCGTGCCGGAGTCCATTTTACAGAGATGGCCAAAAGCTCGACTAGTCACCCTTTACAAGAAGGAGAGCCAAATGGTGGGCAGTGGTGTTGGGGAGAGGGCGGGTGGCAGCCTCGGCTTCAACATCGTCAGCGGCGACGCCACTAATGGCATCTATGTCTCTCACATCCACCCTAAGGGTCCAGCTGCTTCCTCTATGGCCATCTCCGTCGGCGACCGTCTGCTTGTGGTGAGCGTCACCCTTCCATCAAAAATGTTTCACCTTTGTCTATTTAGATCTTGAAAGCTGCCCCCTCGCCGTCCTGATTTGTTGGTAGTTTGGAGCTCCAGTCTGAATTCAACCAATCATTTGCGAATCGCAGGAACAGGGTCTAATAGGAACGTATGAAGTTCAAGCTTCCTATGGTCGCACTAATCTTCAATTTTTTAATTTCAAAACAACACCAAACATTTGTCGTCATTTGATTTGAGTGCAACAAGGTCAAACTCGGTCGTTGTTTTGGCACTGTGCTTAATGCTTACTTGACAACTTTTCCTGTCCATTTTGCTTGGAAAATTTAAACCTCTTGAATTTTGTCTCATATCACACCAATGTTCAATGCATTAGAAGCGTGTATATTTTTGATTAGCTAAATTTGGCATGAGTTGGACGGAGTCGCAAGGTTACGCTTACATTTTTTAGCATTGTAGATGAAAAACACTACTTAATTTGGTCATTTAAAGCATGTCACTTTAATTCATGGTGGTTGTAGGGGGATAACATCTGTGTATTGGAATACCGATTGATTTGTAAGAAATTTTCCTACCATACACTTTGAAGGAGGCTCCCACCTGCCAGGCGTTGTGAGGCGATCTTGCTTGTAGTTAGTAACTACAACCTCCACCTCTTTTTTCCGTACCCAAACGCAACACGCGATTAAGCGCATGGTTTGAGGTTGATGGGTGTTTTGCGTGCACTCTATTGTTGCCCGCGTTTGTTTGCCTTTCCTCCCCGTCAATGCGGATTAACGAGCCCTCAGTATTGCAGTTGTGTTAGCGCCGATCCGGTGCTTAGACCTCTCTTTTGCGCTTTATGGGTGTCATGTCTGCGCTCGTTTAAATAGCGTCATTGAAAAATGGCCAGATATTTTGCTGCTTACGGCAACAGCAGTATTTGAAGTATTTTTTTATTGAGTGAATATGAATATTTGTGCCCATCGTCCTTTATCTGAAAAATAAACAAACTAAACAACCTGGTGCTGTTTTCGTGGGGTGTTTTTGGGTTAATGGCTTGTTCTTCTAACCGTTTACATTTGGTGCTATTTTAATCGGATTCTCGCATTGTGAAAAAAAAACACTGCTTTTCATACAATGCTTAAAGATAAGATCTGCACAGATCCATTCACAGAGGCGCCTGTTCCCCTCGAAAAATGTTAATGCGTCTCTGGAAGCGGTACCAGATTCGCTTTCTCTGAATGGTAAAGTAATTTCAGGGATCTTTTGAAATATTTGACAGGCACAATGTATTTGAACTTTAGGTTAATGGCATTGAAGTCGTCAGTTCGACCCACGAAGAAGCTGCAATTCTTCTGAAAATGGCTCCGTCTCGAGTAGCTCTGGTACTCTCGTATGCTCCCACGGGTATGTTTCCCACATCTCAAGCCGTCAGTGTCATCGTCAGCACCCGTAGAGCTATCAAGGCGTTCTTTTTACATAGAGTATAAGAAGTTGGAGAATCAGATTCTCGCCCAGACGGAGGCACGATCAGACGACGGGGCGCGGGAGGGGGACGAGTACGATAACGAGGGCGCACCGTCAAGACTATGCCGGTCCGTTGAGGCTGACGGACTCTTCGTGCGCGTCCTTGTCAACTTCAACCCTCACGAGGTAACGGATCCAAGCCAGGTCATTCCGCGCTCCGCCATCTCCATGCGCTCTGGCGACATCCTTCAACTCATTAACATGACTGATCGAGAGTGGTGGCAAGTACGTCACTTCATTCCCTCCTCCCTTCCATTAATACATTGTTTCTTAGTCTCTTCAATATTTGGTAGGTATATAAATGCTTTCTAGCAAAATCACAAATCCTCATTGTCTCAAATAAAGAACGCTAGTAACCAGTTAATTACTGCTTTTTATTAGTGAATCTGCATTGCTGGAACTCAGTCGTCAATCGTGCGGGCATAGCTTCTTATAATGGCGAACAGAGCTGTCCTGTCTGTGCTTTCGGTTGAGGCAAGATTGTTTTGTCGACTTATGGCAATAGAATAAGCGAAATTTTACCTATCGACTTTACCGGTTCTGCCGTCTGCTAAAGTGAAAATGTCTTTGCATTCCCAAACGAGTAAATATTTGTACGGTTTCAGAAAAGAAACACAGTCTACAAGGAAAGTACCGAAATCATTAGTTACATAATAATGTAATCTAAGGTCATTGCATTTGCATAAATAATTTACTGACCTCGATGTCTTGGAGGTGAGAAGATTAATCGGATTCTCGTACAACACAATGGAAGGGTTAATCCATTTCTTTTATAATTCTTCCAGTAGTTGCACTTTGCCAATCCCTCTCAAGACTGTCGAGGAATTCGTGATGAACATATGGATGAGCACTGAATTAAAAACTCTTCTGTTAGTATTTAATTTGCTGTATTAAATAAGGGAGTGTCAAAACAAAGTAAGAACATTATTACGGAAGTTGAGGGCTTGGATTTTCAAGCTACCGCGCTCTCGTGCACTCAGGCGTGAAATCTGCCTCATCCAAGCAGATGCTTGGCCAAACGGACTGATAGGTGAATGTTGGTCGTGTGAACAGGGTCGCGATTAGGCGCCCGTATTACTTAGGTTTCGATATGTTCCGGCATACGTTTTTCGACCTTTTAAATTCTTAAGGCAAGAATTATTCATCCATCTACCTGCAAGCCTCTCGGTCCAGCGGGTCTGATTCCAAGTCGACGTCGACTTGAGCGTCAAGAACGCGCCAAGTGGAGCATTTTCTTTGGACGCAAATCTTTTCTACTTCGTGCTTCGAGCAGCGAAACAGGCTCTTCCGCTATTAGCGATCCACAATCGACCGACAAGGCTATCGAGTCGATTCCCCTCTCGCAGTCAGACAGGCCCATCATCTCCTCCAAACAGACGTCTGTGGCCGAGGCTCGTGGGAAGCAGCGTTCCGCCGACTCATCACGAGTACCGAAAAAGGCTGCTCCAAGACGAGCACGTATGCTACTTTCTTAGCTTATTTCAACCCAATTTTACCTTTATTTATCGCGTATTACCGCTTCGGATTTATAATAAATAGTTTTTCTCTCTTGTTCTGTATGATCATCAAGCCCAATCTGATAGGCTATCAAGGATAAAATTGAATTTCGGAATGGGAAACAACATGGGTACTAGGTTCTTCTGCGCATATAGTTTTGACCTTTCGGATACAAATTGGCTTTACTCTTTAAGCAGAGACGCGTGAATACAGAGTGTCCTGTTTGTAGACCGAGAAACAACCCAACGCATGCTTCTGGTACCGCTGTTCACCCAGATTTACGACTGTCTTTCGCCGTTCAAATGCAAGAATTAATACACAATCTAAAGTATGCCTATGCAGCCATGTTCGTACCCGCGATTTTTTGCAGTCTCATCCGCGCTAACTGAACGCTAGAATCTAAAGATAGCAATTTTTACAAGTGCTTGAAATTTCAAGTAAACTTGAGGATCCTTCTTCTAGGTACTTTGTTGACGATTTTAAAGACATGTAACAATATTACTATTGCACATCCAGATATTTTCTCTCAAGGTTCCAAATCCACATATGAAATCCTACCTCCAACCTACGTTCCCGTCGCGTCTATGCAAGCTATTAACACCAGACCAGTCGTTATTCTTGGTGATCTGAAGCACAACATATCCGAGGATCTGCTTTCAGAGTTTCCAGATTATTTTGGCACTTGCGTTCCACGTGAGCCTCATTATTCTCACTTTGAATCATAATACAGGCCAAATTTAAGCCATTCAGTACGTCTCTGCCCCTTCAGACACGACTCGTCATCGTCGTCATGGTGAAGTGGATGGTCGGGACTATCACTTCGTCAAATCGCGGTCCAGAATGGAGTCAGAAATCCAGCTGAACCGCTACGTGGAGGCTGGAGAGTACAACGGCAACCTCTACGGTACTCATCTATATTCTGTCTTCAAGGTGGCCTCCACGGGTCTCCACTGCCTCCTTGACGTTGGCACAGTGGCGTTGCAACGATTGACGGCAGCCGGTCTTCCGCCAATTGCAATTTTCGTTCTCTCCAATTCTCCCAAGCAATCACCGGGTGCCGTGAATCCAAGTGGCGCCACCTCTAAGAAGGGAGATGTTATCCACAATCGACTCCAGGCTCGACGCGAAAAGAACTTTGCATTTTTAAGCGAACATTCTTCCCTTCTAACGGGTCTGTTGTTATGCCAATTAATTTTATAAAAGTAGTATGTATAAGCATGTTTGGTCGTAGAATTCAACGTCCTTTTTTATTTCTTTTTAGTTAATAATAATGTTGTCATTTTTTTTTAATATGAAGTTTCCTGTGTTAATAAAACTTCAAAAAGACATATAAAATGGAGTTCTTGGGAAGCGCTCGTAAAATCAATGCTTATTTCACAACTTATTGCGGAAGTATGTGATTTCAATTAAATTCAAAACACGGACTTGTTTTGCCTCTGTGCGTACAATATGCGAGCGCATCACTTTTCTCCATGCAAAACCTATCTGAATACTTAGTCAGTACATTGTTTGGCATAACTCGCCTTGTCTTATAGCCATTCTAATTGCCGATGACTACGACAAAGTCACGGAGCGGATTCAGAAAATAGTTCAAGACAACAAAGGACCTAACGTATGGATTGCCTCCAGTGATTTCCTTCCCTAATCCAATGTCTGCCTTGTAAACATCTGAAGCCATCCGATTCTACCTTCTAGATTGTTTCATTTACTGTATTCAATCATCATTACTTGTACATATACCGTTATTTTTGTCGTTTACTAATCTTACTTATTGGAATAGGTAGCACAGCTATAACCCTCTGAGCCATTTCTGAAGGTAAATTAAGGCACACTATCATGGGAAATATGTGTATTGTTAGCGCAAAGCAGGATTGAAGGCCGTAGCCATGAACAGAACACTTTGGTAGCAATCGGGACTGGGGAACCGCGAAGGCTGGGAAATCTGCATAACCACATGCACAACTAAAACGATGGCTTCATTGTGTAACTCACGTGTTAGAACGTGAATTCCAAAACTGATTGAGGACTGTGTCGATTATGGACTGTGGTAGCGGCTGCACCTCCCCCCTTGCTTATTAATTGCTGTTTTTAAAATCGGATGACAGTTCGTTATGAGGAATGCTTTAGGTTAGGTAAGCTGGAGCATTTGAGCGTTTAGCCAAATCAAATGTATTTGTCGAGCAAATGAAGGATAGCTTGTGTATGCATTGTGTTAACTTTGTGCGGGTCAGTTTAAATAACTGAATGCGGGTGCTACGATTAGGTGTTTACCAGCGTGAGCTTAGGTCACATCAAATTCCCTACCTAAATAATCTGTAGACAGGGGCCCCGATGCGGACGTCCTCATCTGTCAACGTGCGTGCACCTGATTTAGGATTCGTCAATAGGAAATGCGGAGAACACAAAGGCTCCCAGTCTCACGTAGTTGTGGCATTTGATTGATCTCGGTCCTATAGCTGGTAGTAGGGGATTCACAGTGCGTCCATAGGTGAACTCAGTCACTCAGGAGGGAATGGATGGGAGCACGGTGTTTTAGCATGTCCAAGACTTGGCTGGGTTCACAGACATCCAGCGCAGTGCGTACTTTCATTTTCTCCCCTTTTAACCTTGGCCAAAACCCAACTTTATTAGTTTACGGTGAGCGGTTGATGTTGCAGGTGTTAGTCACTAAATTTCAACAACACTTAATTCCTTACTAACACAATCTCAAATTACCCACGATGTACTCTGGAAATACACAAGTTAAAATGGATGGCATTAAGTAGTTAAGTGTTTCAAAACAAGTGTTACTGAGCCCCAGCAGTAGTATCAATTAGTTTCCTAACCTTACAAAGCATTTTGATGCATTTCAAAGAATTCTGATCATGTGTGATATGAATTTTGGTATTTCAAGAGTGATTGCTAAGGGTTCAAGCTCCCATCTTTGGGGGCGGACTTTAATAAAAACAAAATAATCGAGGAGCCACGAAAACGGCATAATTTTAAAACCGCTGAGACGAAATGAACCATAAATGAGGCATTCCACTTAAATGGGTTTCATTCTGTTACAGTTTAATGCAGAAAGAACGTCCCTTCTTCAATAATGTGCTAAAAGTTGTAAGTAGCCCCACTGAACAATCAAATGCTTCGAAGAGATTTTCCTCACAATCAGCCGGCAAACAGTTTTGTCGAAATGCATTCCATTCTGAGGCGCAACTCGAGGATATTTGTGGGCAAAGAAAGGCCACTCGGAATTGGAAGAACTTTCTGGAAAGGTTAGCTAAGATGCTTGAATCTTGATGAGATTGCATTCTGTTGGGGCTTTGTTCGGATCTATTATTCCCCACTTTTAAGTACAATGCTTTGAGATGTACATACAGCCGCCATTATTCGCACGGAAGCAAACATGCTAGTCAAGGATCCGGACCGGCAAATTCATGCCCCTATAAATTTGTTAACATTTAATATTTGACTGAATGGCTACATCTTGCATAACATCTTTTCTTTGAAAGGAGGAGCTCCTTGTGTCTTTTAGAATCTGTTAGATAGTAAGCAAATTGACTAGGTTCTGGTTTTGGGTGCTTAATATGGCTGTTTGAAACGTGAACTTGTTGATACTCTGCTTTTTACGCCTTTTTAAATCATGGCGATACCAGCGTGGTTTCTCGGAGAATGACCGAATCCCTTTGGAAATATAGTTGGTGTTACTGAGGAATATAAATGAAAAACATGATCGCTGTAGTCAATGTGGCACTGAAACAACTTTCTCTTTTTCTACCATTAATCACACGGTGCCAACTTACGCTCCCACAACCAGGAAGTGACAGAAATGGTGTTGGGACGCAGTTTCTGACCAGCCCACCCTGGTGTCAATGCTTTTAACAATAGCTTAGTGAAATTATTGAAGCCGCTGCTACCTTTTTCACAAATCGTGCAATAAGCCTTCGTGTTGCAACTTTTATTATTACTCAATTAAACAGTGTAATTATGATCGTTTGCTTCGTTAAAAGGAATAAGTGGCATTAGGTCGAGCCAGAGTCTACCATCTAGGGCGGGTGCTTACCTTGGAGCCGTGATGATAAATGGTGATGGTGCGGTTTCAGATGCCCTACGGATTCATAGTACAGAGGCTGGGTGGAGTCCTGTATTTTCAATAAATCATTACTTTAGGGGTGAAAAAGCTGCATGTTAAAGCCCGAAACCCCTCGTTTCGACTTGTACACCGTAATGGTTTTGGTTCAGCTAAGTGATTTCATTGCTCTCAATGCTGACTGGAGCAATGAAGCGTCCCGCAGTCTTCAATAAGTAAGAAACAACTGTTTAAACTTTTACGCCACCTGTGTAGTTGTCTCAACAGCTCTTCAAATTTTGTCGTTAGTTTCTTCACCTCAAAGGTAGTAGATAAACCCTAGTCAAATCACTCATAGACTATCTCAATTACAATCCACGGCTTCAGAATGTATTTTAGCTATCAGAGCAGAACTCGGGCTTGAAAAGACCATTGGCCTGTCAAATAATGCTTGTGATAAACTTCACAATGTTCATTTTGTATGTATTCCTCACTTCAAAAGTTTCAAATTTCAGAATTCAAGATTTTTTTAAAGCACAAGAAGCATTCAAGTTAAACAGTCGTTTTTATTATGCCTCAATCAACCGACATTGCGTCTGCGTCTAGTCCAAAAGCAAAGCACTTTTAATGAGTTCAACAGCAGAATTCACCGTCGTCTTTGCCTCTTCAGGCGATCCGAGCGACGGGTTGACCTCGGCTAGCACCATAGATCTCAAATGACCTAAAATGCAAATAGCATAGGTTATTTTCTCACTTCAATGGATAAGAAAAATGTGAAAAAAGAACAATAATTTTATGAACCTCCATATTCTACATGCGACATGTTAGACATCGCAGGGGACTCAAATGGCGCCATCATTCTTGCAACGCACTATTAGCCTAATGTGTCGCTACGCTGCTGGAAAATCACAGCTCTCTGTTAGGCACACCACTGAAACACTGCCAGTGTAGCATTATATGAACCTATTTGGATAACAATGTCGAACTGGTATTTAACGATGGCAAGTACGAGTCGTTTACATTAACTAACACTCTTCAAGATCTGCATGTATACGTTTTTTTAGCTTGATCTTTGCATAACTGTGCTCCAACTCTTTTGTTTTGATCAAGATGAAGTCACTATAGGCAACGCATATAAGGAAATGGTTGCCTAGACTTATCAACTTACCCGTCTGAGCGAGCACCTTGCAAATATACTTTCCCTCCTCCAAAGAGAGGCCCTCAGGGACGGGAGTTCCTGTGCTAGAAGCGTATTTTGGGTCCAGTGCGTCAATATCGAAGCTTAGGTGGATTTGAGCATTGGGACTGTAAAAAAGAATAACTATTTAAGAAGGGCAATCTTCTATGCTTCATCCGCCACATTGGTGCGTGAATTTCAATGATCACTCACTTATATCGCAATATGATTTTCAGCGTGATCTCCATGACTTTTTGTATGCCCAATTGCTTCACGTCTTGCATGTTGAAATGTGGAATATTGAATTCCTTTAAGGTACTCCTGAAATATAGAGTGGTCAGTGGGTTCAGTGGATTTTAAAGGGTCAACTTACAGTTCTGGTGGATCAACGTCTCGAATCGCGATGTAGAGCAGCTGACTCGGTTCAAGGCTGTGCATGCGAATGGAATCAATAAGCGCCAAGTAACCCAGCAATACTGATGGAAATAAAGATTTCAAACATACACTGGTTTGATATTTTCAAAGCCGTGGGTTTGCGGAATGAGTTTGTTGGTTTCGGTCAAAACAAAGGAGACAGGCATGCCGTGAGTGTGCCGAGAAACAGAGCTCTTCGGTGTGTTGATATCCGCATGGGCGTCAACCCACACAACAAAGGAACTGGGGAAGATCGTAAAGTGACCTGCAATTGACCCACTTCCGATGCTGTGGTCGCCGCCCAATATAAGCGTCATGTCGTTCTCACTTACACTTTTCTCCACTATCTTTTTCAGCTCTAAAGTAGTCTTCACCAGTGCTCGCTGGTTTTCGCAGTTCAAAATTACGTCCGGTTCGCGATCCTTTGGCTGAGTGATTTCACCGTAGTCATTCACTTTTGCTTCTAGCATTAAGAAAGAAATTTTGGCAATTGATAAATGTTGCGAATTTTGACAAATCATAGCATTGAATTCGTTCACAGATGTTGTTGAGAACTTTCAACAAAAGAAAATGGGAGGAAATTTAAACAATCTAAACAGACTAATTACGCAGTTTCTTTAAGAGCTCTTGAAGACCGCTTTCTCGAATCTTCTTCGGTGCATTCTGGACTCCATCCTTTGGTTGACCCTTGTCAACGGCTGCTGCCACGATACCCAGGGAGGAGGGGCGACTCGCGACACTGTTTCCCATGCCACAGAGCTGCTGGTATGCTCAGCGGCGGTTGCCATCACGTTTTATACCTCGTGCGCCTCAGCACTGTGCGTGAGGATACGCGCGCGCATACAAGAGGTCATTGTAATTCACATGGTTGCAACTGCACTCATTGATGTGACCGAGAGGATCACACGCCGAGAACATGCTTGGGTTAAGAGGCGTAAACCAGACACTCGTGCTCGCCATGTGACGCCGCGAACAATGGACGAGCGAAGGAACAAAACCAATTCCGTCAAAATCGTGTTCAAACGCGTGCTCACGACTCCATTGTGCCGATAGGTGCAGCACCAACACACATGAGCGTTGGCGGAGGATTCACTCAAAACTAGCAGCCAATCGGGAAACCCGAGACAAGAGAGAGACGAGACACGGCTAACAGTAAGGTGCAACCACAACAACAACTTGGCAGGTTTGGAATGGCTCCTGATCAACAAGTGACTAAGTGAATATGCTAAACGCTTCTTGGCTGTACACTCCTATACATGAACCAATGGTTTATCAAGACTATTGGGTCCGCCATATGTCAACTTCTCGCCAAGGTTTGCTTTAGTCCCTTAGTTGTCCCATCGAGGAGACTGCAAAGTAGAAAACTTATCAAATATTTGAACTGCACAATGCTTAATAATTGAGTCACTTCGGACTGTGGCACTTGACGTCAAATGTTTGGCTGACCGATGAATTTGCCACATTTCAATAAAAAAATCTAGTTTGCGCCCATTCATAAATCCCTCATCATGGTTTTGACATAGACTTGTATTTCTATAACTTTCTGTCAGTACAGTTGCTTCAAACGCTTACTCATTTCGATGACAAGTTTTGAGCGACATAACTACTACATATGCAAACCGATGAGAGCCAATGTAGCAGTATCTGAGTTCATTTTATTCTTTCATAGGTTCTGGGTATGCACTTTTACAAACCACAAAGGCAGCTTACATTTTCATGCTCTTCTAATTTAGGCAGCGAATTCGAACAGGGGACCCACAAACTAGAAGAAATTTGACTGGAAAGGCGAGCGCTTCCACCAATTAATCCTGCAAGTTCAAATACCCTGATTTTTAACACTCTTATAAAATATTTATCCCTTTTTCAAGCACCACGGCGAAACGCCATTGTTCTCCTTGCCTTCTAAGCATGATTATTTCAACAATGATGACCAATGTCTCCAGCACACAAATAAATTCACACAACTGAATGCTGTAAACAATCCCGATCAGGAATAATACCAGATTTGCCACTTGCACTAACTTTTGCTGACACTAGGGCAAATCTACACATCCTGTGAATAAACACGTTTAATAATCAAGGTGTCAAAAGAAAATTAATTCGTAAACTGCAACCACTTCCGGGGAAGTTGTGAGTTTAAATGGGGTCGTTCACCTCTAGTCCGCTAGACGCATATTCCATTCATAGTTCATCATCTCACTCCTATTCCGGGCCAGACTAATTGGCTTGTGGGGGGGAAAAGCACCAATTCTTTCTATTGCCTTTTAAAACTAAACCATGTGCTCCGGTGTACATGGAAGAAATTACTCCACATGCAAAATGATTTAGACGATCCTTCGGCACTTGTGTACTTATACGAAAAAATGCAACTTTAACAGCAATAGTAACAAGAATGTCATAATTAACTTACCAGCGTTATAGGGCCCACAACATTATTCAACAGGTTGGAGGTCGCCGGCACGATGTGACTGGTTGTGCAACTGGCCCACGCCTGTAAGGCACGTCGGAGCCGAAAGTGCTGCGCTCGCCGTGACAGCCTGGTGCTAAGGCGGAAACTCATACAGCGCAGCACCGCTATAAGGGCGAGGCAATCAATGCAATGTCTGATTGAGCTCAATATCTGCCAACTTAATGGCCTTCTAAAATAAGGACGATTCGAGGTAGTATTCAATCCATTAAGCTAATTGTTTTTAATAGTCCCTCTAAGGGCAAAGAATATGCTAAGGGGAATGAATGGTAGTTGCCGTCATTGACAGTCATTAATTACTTCCGATTACTCTCGGTGATATCAAAGGCGGATTTTGGGTAGCGACTAATACCACACTGTGAATAATTTTACATCGTAGCCAACTTGCATGAGTGATTCGTTGTGTGTTCCTCCATTGTACTTAAAAATTTTTGGCACAACGGCTGTGAATTTCTTATTCTACGTCAGACTCAGATCGTTAACTAAGCACACCATAGCTTATTGTATAAATGCTCAACTTTAAAGAACATATATCAGTGAAAACATTGATAAAAGAACTTTCCATGGTGCGTGCTGCGATAGATAAATGGTATAATGGAATTAGCTATGTGTATCGAATCATTTTGTCATTTGCATATAGGGCTACTAGGCTCCTTCAATGGTAAATGAAGAGGTTATTTGACTTCTGAGGCAATTTTACCGCCCCTTAGGCGTGCATACTGAGATCTTTGCCCTTGCTAAAATCCACAAATAGAAAATGAATGGCAAACTGAGCAATACCAATGCAGGCTGAATTCCCGTAGAAATAAAAAGGTTAAAAACGGTAATGCATAAAAGATTCAATAAAAACGCACAAGGTAAAGGCAAGATTTAGTAAGGAATTATCATTGAGTATATGGCAACTGACAAAGTTTATCCACATTTCAAAAAAACAATCAATGGGTATTCACATCACCCATAGCATTCTTCCCAAACCATTCTGATCATACATGAACTATGACAGTCAGATGGATAAATCGTGAGTGCTCAATAGAGGGTGCTGACAATTCGAGTCATCAACAGTGTTAGTTATCAACACCTTTCACTTTCTTGCCAATTCTACTTCCCTTCTGTCCCATCACAACTCCAACCACAGCCAAAAAAGCGTTACTTGGATAGACGACATCACACGGTTGCATCCATCCCGGCAACAACCATACCCTCCACCTCGACTCCCACTCCAGTCCCTCTTCCTCCACCTCAAGGTCATTCTCAGATAGCTCAGAAACCTCCGCTACAATGCAACAACTTCGAGTACCACCCATCACTCCAAAAGTTTGCTCCGACAGTTTCTACATGAAGAAATCATTCATTAGTGCCATTCGCATGACATCCACCAATCCAACTAATGAACCGAACATGCAGACATCATTCTACACTGTAGCTAGGTTGCCGAGAGTGCTGCTGGCGTTTTCGTCCACCGAAGTGGATACTGCACATTCACACACAGGTACTAGCACTCCTCCCATTCAACTACCGCCACAGGCGAAAATGGAGTGGTCGAATTCGCAGAGACTTATTTTAGGGTTACACGCACATGCTTGTGGTCCTAACAATCGTCGATTCGCACTACAACACGTTTATTTGCCTTGTTAACTATTCGTCTGCCCACCCACTTGTGGCTGTGCAATCTCCGGCTCGGCAGACAGGTGGACAGACAGAGGGCGACAGCATCACTGTTGTGGAGTGGAAGTTTAGGAATGAATGAGGAAAGTAAGTGGATGATGTTGGTGAGAATGTGTTGAAGGGGGCTTCGAGACAGGTTGGACGCTTTGGCCACACAGTTGTTATCAGAGACAAGCAGCATGTTCACACAAAGCGTGGTTCTCTACGAAAAACTTCGAGTTTTCACAGATCGCCCTCACACACACAAACACACACACGCAGAACTATGAAAAGCCTTCACGCAGAATAGAGAGAGGAGATAAGAGCGACGCTGCTATTGTTATAATTAGAGGCAGGAAACAATGAGGAGGGTGGAGTTGAACTCGGACCTGTTGAGATTAGAGGGAGAGGATGTGTGCTCTCGTTCTCATGCCTCACGCCTCTCCTCCAATGTCTGCTGCCGCCGCCACCGCCACCGCCACCGCCGTTGCTGCTGCTGCTACTGCTACTGAAACAACGCAATTAATTATCGTGCTTGTTTGTTTGGATAAAGATGAAAGAGTACCACATCCTCGCCTCCTTTATGGGCAGCTTGTTGCGGTCAACTGGACATCCACACGCCCTCTTGTGGTTGTTAACACTTTCGTGCAAAAATCAAGCCTCCACTTCAGATTCAACTGAGATGGTGAGGTGTGATTTGTTACCCCCTGTACAAGTAGACACTTCGGTGAAGTTGTTGTTGCAAGTGAAGGTCAATGGTAGACAGGTGGTGTGTTTGCAGACTTCCAATCCACCCATCTTACTCCTCCATGTGTCTCCTCAGCATAGCATATCAGTCATCTTGGAAGTCTCTTATGCCGTATATTCGACGCTCTTTACACAACTCACGACCAACAACGTTCCTACGATGCTCGCTAGAGGTGGTTACAACGATTTGTCGCAACTGGTGGACAATTGCCAAATCAAATACATGTGATTGTTTGGATACATTGCACCGCACAAATATGCGTCCTTTATCAGTAGGGTAGAGTACAGTACAGCACAGCTCAGTGCTAATCAGCTCCTCCGAACGGTCAAATCATTACAGACGCTTGAAGACAATGTAGCCGTGAGGTTGAGCGTGTCCTACGACTAGTTTGGGTCGAATGCAAGGCCGTAGAAGCAGTCCTTCATCAAAGCAGGAGCCAACCATTCCAACAGTTTGAACTATTTGATTACGGTGAGAAATCACCCAATGTGAAAGAAGCATTGCTCTCAGAAGTACCCTTCGTCGTTCGAACAAAAGAAATTTGTGTCGCTATTGACTGTGAGGATTGAAGAGTAACGGAACTCGTCCAACATGACCTCCAATTTACACTCACATCAGATGTGAGGAGAACGGTGTGGAGGTTGACAATGGGATCCGACCCACGCGTATTGGTTGAGGACTGCAAACTTGGACGACATTCAGTGTGCCCCCAACTCCCTTGCTCACTTTATGAAATGCGCCATTACCAGCTGACTTGTGTGCTGAATGCCTGACTGACTTGTGACGAGAAATGGCTTTCCATCTCAATTCTAAGTAAACCGAGAAATCAGTGCTACCCCCAAACAATTCATCCATTCCCGATCGCACAATTTTGAGGCACACATCACTTCGCTTCCACCTCCATCTTCATCTCAAAAAGAGCATTCTTGCTGTGTATTGTGCAGTGCGCTGTAGATCCACTCGTGAAGCATGGAGTTTTCGCCCAAGACTTTACCGAACGCCGGACAACTGGAAGTAAAATCGGACGGCTCGGCACAGTGGAACTCGAGAGGGAATTAGGAAGCTTCTTCTTCTTCTTCTTCATCTTCAAAAAGCGTCACAAGTAGTCAATCAGTTAGAGGATGGTCCTATTCTTACAAGGCGACACACTCTAAAGCAAATGTCGCCACAAAACTCGTCTGTGAGAAGACCTAACATACTTTTTTGGATAGGAGGCAGACACTGCCCCACCCCACAACCAGATGAACTTACCACACCCTATTTTATCTAGTTTTTATTTTCCGACTCCATCAGCGACCCTGTAATCATGCTATGCCAAGAATGGGTGTAGATGAAGATTACACAACTTTGGAGACAAAGAATTCAAGGGAAATTGAAAAGATTGTAGAATTTTAATTGTGACTCTTTCGTCAACAAAGTTTCTTTTAGGTTGGCTTTGAATGGCTATTTATTTTTACCTCAAATACTGCAAGAACTTGTATGGCTGCCTCACGCTAAAACAGCTTAACTAAACACCAACGTCAAAATTATTAATAAATTTGAACAAATTTTCATCACGGCATTTACAATACAAAAGCATATCCTATAAACTCTGAACTTGAGTGTAAATGTAGGACATTACTTGTTATGGAAGTCGAGGGAAAAATAAGTGTTTTGGATTTGGAAGAAATATTGTGAGTCTTCTACTTGGTAAGCAGGAAGAACTTGTCACACATCCAACCAAATGTGCCTGGCTGTATGTATTGATTGTAAAACTGTAAAGAAATTCTAATTTGAGTCTCTAATTTGTGTAAAACACGAAGACTTCATTGAAATCAATTCGACACTTTACTTTTTGCATTTCAGTAGCATCCACTATCATGAGCGTTGGCATTTTTACCACTTTCCTTCCAGATTGAGGTAGCTTGCCTTGGATTCAAGTAGGCATGTAGATGTTTGTCCATTTTTTTGAATCTAAGCATTAACTAAAGACTCGATCGTCTCCGTTGGACACTTATGAAAATTTCGAGCAAATACAAGGAAAATGAAATGAGTTCAACAATCAAAGGGCGTGATATTCCAACTTGAAGCCTTTCCAAATGCACCATCATTATAAAAATGCTCGTATTTAAAATAAGTATATGCATGGGTAAAAGTTAAAAAGCGCTTAGAAGATGGAGTTAGAGGAAAAGTTGGCAGTAGGGTGTGTCAAGATTATTAAAAACCATAGAATTGCACCACATTCCTGATTTTGAGCATAAATATTGTGAAGCATCATCACAAGCTGACTAGATTTTTTACTTTTCTCAACAATATTTGACAGAGTTAAAAGGGAAATGCTGCTGTTGATAGATTCAAATCCTTATTTTCCAATCGCTATAGGATTTTTCATCCACCAGTGCACCTTTTTAAGTAACAGAAGGATACTACACCGTATGTACCAGTACGATTAGCAAATAATTAGTACGACGGCATTGGTTACACGGCTTGTTATAGGTTGGCCGTGCGACTCTTATTCCTTTTGAGCAGTTAAATGAAAGCACGGGCTTGCAGCAGTTGACGGATGGTTGGTGCACGAGATGTACTACGTCCGTTTATTTATTCTTTGGTAATGTATGGATGCTGATGCGGCTATTTACAAATCGCTCTACCGTGCAACGCTAAATCAGGTAAAGCAAGGTAATCATTCAACAGTGCTTATGTATACATTCAAAAGAACATTCCCAATCTCTTTTACTGAGTGACATAAAGTTACAGTGGATAGATGCGCCGCATTCTTCGAAAGTTTTAGTTCCGACTTACAAAAGGAATGAACGCGTGGGCTTGTTTGCCAATAACCGCTTAAAAGGATTAACTACTAAAAATGTAACTACACTGGTATTGAAGAACTGAGAGGAAACAGATAATATGAAGATTATCATTCTTATTTTTAACATGCTTAGTCGTTAAGTTAATCAGCGTGTCTATCAGTTTGAACAATGCAGAGGTTGCTATGGAATACATTGAATTTGTATTGTTAGACAAAATTGATTTGAAAACAAGAAAAGGACTTATGCTCCAAGGTGCTCCATATCTACACCTCATCGGCTGCGGTGCGTTTTAACTCATAAATCATAACGAAGAAGCATCGAAGATGGGCCAACTCATTTCCATTCTTACTCCTACTCCCATTCTCTCCCTGTGAGTGTGTGTGCGTGTGATGGTATCGCGAGTGTCCAGGTAAAATGCGTAATTACTCGCGCTACCACTACCGCAGCAGTGAGTGTGGGCTCGTACAATGGAAGGCGCCAAAGTGAAATTTGCCCCTCCTCTCCCTCCCCCATCATCACCGCCACCACCACCACCACCACCACCACCAAAACTTCACCACTGGTACACATGCACATGCGTATACGAGTGCACAACTGCGCAGCTTTCGACGTGATCGTTCCGCGATAATGGTGCGATGGACGTCCACTGCATACCACAAATTGTTAGCCAGGAGGAGAAGCAGGAGCAGGAGGAGGAGGAGGAGGAGGAGGAGCAGGAGTGCCTCCCATTTCACGCACCAACGTGCTCACCTACTCACATTCCTCCACCACCTTCCCTTCCCTTCCCTTCCCTCCCCTCCACCTCCTCCCCCTCGCCTCCCCTTCCCCCCTCCCCTCCGTCCTCCACTTAGCCAGCACCCCGACGAGGCGTTCAGGTGCGCATTTCGCGCGTCGCAATGCAATGACCACTTCGCAGTTGATCGCGTCACCACCATTGCTACTACTGCCAGTGCACACACACATGCGCTGGTTGCAGAGAGGTGTCGTCGGGTGGTCACTGGACGGAGGTGAAAGAAAAGACACTGGAGGTGTAGGATACACATGGGTGCTACACTCATTCTCTTTCTTGCTTCAAAAAATTGACTTAAAATACCAAACGACGTCTGGGTTGTGCTTGCTGCAAGATAACGCTTTACATTTGACTTTCCTCCCCAACTAAAACCTCGCCTCAATGCAATTCGCCAGCCAAATCTCTTGATATTCCCAGCATTTGGTGCCTCTAATTTCAAGGGGTACTTCTTCGTCATCTTTTAGTTTCTTTGTTGCTGCCTTGCAGCTTCTTGATTTCCCAGATGACCCTCTTACTATCGTAGATAAAAAATGCTCATCGTTGAAACCGGGGAGGCAATTAATACGCATTTCAGTTGGAGTTCAAACTAAGGTTCATCCAGTTAACAGCGGCAGCACTGGTTGATGTTTACATTCTATTCCGAGGATTTGTGAAACTGAAGGCTTTCGTTCTTCTTACCAGTGTAAATATGCTCCACGCAAACACAAGAGCTGTCAGCATCATATTTTCAAACAATTCCATTGCCTCGGAAGGTAGCATCTTGATTAATAGCTGTAAAAAAAACACGTTCCATTTTTCATAGGATGTTTATAACTTCAAAACTACGTTGCCCATTCCGTGTCCCAAAAATTTTCCACAAATTTCCGCCTTCACATCCTTATTCCAAGGCATCCTCTAGTCACTCGCAAGTTCGCAGCCGCGCAGCTTGACTCCCAATTGGCCACTATCGGACGGAGATGCAGGAACCTTCGTTCTCCAGGACGACACTTTCTACCTCAGTTTCCCGGGGATACGTGGACACGCTGCGCTCCGAATTAAGGTCTTATGACTTCTACTGTCTGAAATCTCATATTTTTGTTTTTCTGATTGGAATCCTGACCAAATCATATTGCATTTGAATTGGAAGAGCATTGGTAGAGCTACTTCACCATCTTTTGCGCAAAATAGACAAAACGTTTAGCTGCTTCTCCTTAATGTCTATCTTCTACAAAAACTTAAAAAGAAATCACTTTTAAGGGAGGTTTTCTTTTGCGCTCATGAACAGAGCATATATTCCTACTCTCTGGTCGAACTTGGGCTGTGCGATTAAGTGATTCCGAGGTTTCATGCTTACTGCTGCATGCATTGCTAACCAATTAATAAACTCTGTCTGAACCCTAAAAATGTCATCGTAATCAGCAGCACCTGCACTTCAAAATTCTGTTGCTGTGCCCAATTGCCGTTTGCAGCCTTTTAACAGCATGTTGCGTTGGCGTAGGTTTGGTTTGTTTCCAAACTCGTAATGTATTCAACGGGAGAAGGTCTTTTTAGGGAGCAGAGCAGATTCTTGAATCACTTTTAGAGATTATGATGCTGAGGGGGGAATAGGAGTTTTGATTTACTCTTTAGGAATAGAAACTGTGGATGTGTTTCATTTTCGTGCGTTTGCTTCGTTAAGGGCAAATTTTGCCTTCATTGGGGTGGTTTAAGCTAGGACTACTCATTTGGTACCTAACGCGGCGTTTATGGATGCCAACCCACAATTACGATCACGGGGAGTAAATGTTACACTTTAATTGACTAACAAAACCCACAGGAGTCAAAGGGTCTGAGATTCAGGCATCTATCAATCGAATCGTTAGGTTCTGCAGAGCAGCTGTCAATGGAGATGCGCCACAATGCATGACTTCAAAAAAAGGGATTGATCGACTACTATACCACATTTCGATACGATAAAAACATTCGTTAAGATTTACTTTATAGACTTGCATTAAAGTGTGAAAACTATTACAGCTCCATCTTCTTTTCGCATACGTCTGTGATACATTTCCTTTCCTCAGCTGTTTCAAAGTTTAAATCTCGTTATAATGAGCAGTCACTGGGCGCGTTACCATCTTACAGATTCCACTTTATTAAAGATATGAAACATCTGTAGACGTTCGCCCTTCCCTTCTGCCATCGGATCAATGCGGTTAGGAGGACAGCCCTGTAGGTGGAGTGAGGCACTTGGTCTATTTATTTCACTAGCATACCGGCATCAACCGATGCAGTTGAACAGGTGGATGTTCTAGTGGTTTGAAGCCATTAAGGCAGGTTCCTTTGTGAATGCGTGGTCAGATGCTCAGAGGACCTACTTTTGTCTTTGTTCTAGAGGAGCCCTTCCTCTTCTGCATGTCTCAGAGCTGTTAAAAATTTCCTTTTAAGAGGATGATAATCAATCCATGCGTATAATCAACTGTGCACTTGGACTTGTGTTAGATGAAAGATCGAAAAGTAGTATCCATTGCAATTCGCTCCATCATTTAAGATTACTCGTTGGGATACATGATCTTCTTAACTGAAAGATTTGGCATTTGTCTGGATATTAACTGTAACATATTTTACCATTTCTGAACAAGTAGTGGGCTTGTCTTAATGCATATCATTTAAATGAAGTTGTCCAGAGTCATGTCCCTCAAATGGGAATCTCACGGTACGCATATCATTTAAACTATTCGATATTAATTTTTTTTAAAAAAGTCAAGTCGGTTGTTGCCTCTGTGGCTTTAAAATATAAGGCCACCCCCAATTCATGTGTGTACCTTAAGTGTCACTTAGGTCTTGACAGTAACATGTACTTTTGCATTAAAATAAGTGCCACGATTCATTACTACATTGTTAGTAGGTTCGATGAACATAACAAGGAATTAAATGATTTTATTAAAATCGAATTCGGGCATCGGCTTGACGCATCACTTGCCATAGGTCTTTGATTGATTACGAGCGGTGCTAAGTTGTCGCCGGCGAACTTGACCGACAGCGCTGCTCGTTTCTACTCAAAATTCCCACCCCGAACGAAATAAATATTTACTCCCATCGTAAAGGAACCAGCTTAAGCTTTTTTCCCCAAACAAATTACATTTGGCCAGCACGACCAGTTTCCACTGCATCACGAGTGTATCCCAGCCGCAGATTTGTTCAAAGAAGCAATCGTCTGTTGGAATCTTCATTGTATATTTACCGTTGCGCTCAGTGTAAAGTATTGGAAACTAGCCGTACGAATTAGAGAAAATAAGACTTAAGGCAGTTGTGGCTGCACAGAAGGTTCTCCTCTTCAATGTGTACGAAATACATTTGCATTTTAAAGCGCATTACCATGAATAATGTATTCGGCGCGAAATCGCAGAACTTGTGCATAAATCGTGAGAGTCACTACAGGCCAAAGCATTTCACTTTACCACCTGGGGGAAAAATGCTGCTGTGGGAAGTTTGCGATGCGTTTTTATCAACTCTTACTGACTGTGAAATATTTTTTTTGTGATGAAGTATGGCAAAGGTTGAGGCCCTTAAAAGGGTTATCAACTCCCTTGGACGCGTTGAAAGCAAATGGATACTGAGATTGTAGCACCTGTTTGAACATGCCTGGTTTGATTTTCTATTTACCTATTTATTAGCATCAATAAACACTTCTTCAATCAGATAATGACCGTCAAGTTATAGAAATCGAAATTCAGAAGTTGCCGTTAAGAGGAATTTGAGTTGGCAAACATTGAGTGCTGCTTTCATATCCGTAGAAAAAGGCTCGAAAAGTCAATGAGATGTAAGTTAGTGCTATCACTTCGCTCTGTTTAGGTGTCATACATCATAACAAACGCGATCGCAGAGTTTTGGTTTCATCACGGAAGTAATATTCAGCCTTGAACCCTAAAGAGCAGAGAAATTGAAACGTACCTTTGGTAAGACCAACATGAGGCCCTTGGATCTCGGACTTGTGAGTTATCAGTAGCGCTTTCTTCCACGGTCTCGTTCTTGCCATTCGGCTATTGATTTAGAGTATATTACCTCAAATCAGGTGAAAATTTGCATTTTTTTTCACTTGATGGCAAAAGTTAATCCCAAGGCAAAAATTACTTGACTATCACTTGCAGCCGTGCCAACTATGGTAAGGTAACGTTTTTCTAGCAATAAAAAACAATTTTCAGTACGTCCACCGACTCAATGGTAAAATACATTTTTTTAAAGCAAGTAATAAATTACACAAAGTCATTCCAACCTTAGCAAGAGACTAGACGTTACTCGCCTCCTCTGAAAAGCTCTAAAGAGGGAAATGACGTTTTCAAACCTGGTGATGCAGGGAACAAAAAAAAAGCATGAAATATGCGTCTTTAACAACCAAGTTATAACATTAATGCTTAGCATTTGTGGAATTTGAACTAAATTCTTATTCTCAACTTTGATACCATGTGGTATCGCAGCCACTCTTCAGCATTTATGGACGTGGATTTTTGGGATTTAAGAGTGTTTTGCTTCAATGAATTATTTGCGGGAAACCAGTTTGAAAAGACTAATCATGTTGAAATTGGGACTGCAGAATATGTTACAACAAACGAGAATTAGCTGAGACATTTATTTTCACTATATTGCCTGCTGTTGCGATGATTCTTGCCCTGTGGAGATGGTGGGAACAGGAGTTAAGGGTAGGATGAGGACTGGTAACTTACCTATACAATTAAATCGAGTTGGAAACACAAGATATCAAAATCGAGAAGGTTGGTAGCATTGGCTACAGTTAGGCTATCTAATGGTCAAGTTAATTTCAATGAGAAGGCGCATTGTGCGTTGCAGGAATCTTACCAACCGCTATTTTGTGTCGAGTTGAGAATCATTCCTACTTTTTGAGCATCACACTAATCCTTTTTCTCAATGCGTGGTAAGCCACTGGAGGCGAGTTACCATAGCCGTGTTTATTTCAATGACCGAGTGCTCGTACTCTGATGCTAGACACCTACTGAAACTACGCTATGCTCTGCCTTCGGCAAAAGAAGGCAGAATGCTAGGGTAGAATCTATATATATTCACCGGACAGAAGGAAAAAGGCTGCTGGCATGGCCCGGAAGCCAGCCCACGCAGCTAGGGCAATACGTCCACTCCTGTCACCTTGACCGAAACCGGTAGTTCCAACAAACAAAGTACTACAATGAGCATCGCGTTTTTAGATATTTACCTAAATTACTGGCTTCACGCCGAATTCGCAACAACTTGGTTAAAGGGTGCCTTCATTTTGTTGGAATCCAATTCAGTGTGCTGACCAGTCATAATGCCAAAAACGACACTTGTACAAGACTTTTCTTCGACGATCCTCCATAGACTTTACCACCCGCATCGTATGCCTATCTTCTGCAGCAATTCGGTGTTTCATGCAAGTGGTGGAATTAGGATTTTTGTGGTTCTAGAATGCTTTTGCCTGCAGGCGCCGCCATCGTCGAACTCAAGTCATTGTGAGCAGATTTCTCTTTAACATGAGCAGATCATTTAGCCAGATTAAAAAATCATCATAGAAAGTGAAGTAAGTGTCAACTAGATTTGGGGTTGGCAAAACCCTATTCAACCATTCAATCTGTAATAGAAATTTTACTCTTTATTTCTGCAACTCCTTAATAAATGCGCATGCAAAAACCAAGGGATTAAGACCGAAAATTACCCGAAGTTGTCTGCGCATTTCATCTTGTGCTGTCTTAAATGACTTCGAAGGCCTTTTTTAAAGGTAGTTATTTTGATCTGAGCGTGAAAGAGGCCTGAAAACAGAATAAATGAGATAATTTCTTTACGAGCACTGAATGGTGAGGACCATACGTTTGAACACATCTACTTCAAACCAATAGTGACGTCAGCTTCCGTTAGATACCCGTCGTTTCATCCAGGTGCAACTCAATTCAACCTTACATCGCCTTGACAATGGAGAGTTCTAGTCCCGTCCTAATGAAGTTGTCTTTAAAGTTTACAGATGCCTTACTGGTAATGTATCAGTAGAACCTTTGCCGCGACCACTTCGCACCGCTAACCCAAGTGACGTATCAAGCACCAAAATCGAGGGGGCTTTATAAAGATTTTTTCCTTTTATGCATAAATGTTATTTTGAGCACAAGACATGCTATTATAGTCTTTCATCCACACTTCTAGCAAAGCGTTTTTTTGTTCTGCAATAACGAACACTGGAGGCGCATAGGGAAATAATACTTCAATCCTATCAATTTAAGCGATGTATTTGCCTGTTTCAAAACAGCATGTGATAGTGTTAAGTTTGTTTAAACGTGGTACTTTTAGCGACGCTTGAGGGCACTTCTCAACGTGATACATCCTTCAGCCGTGGCAACATTGCAAACAGGGGATGACAGGAACTACATTGCCATTAAAATAAAACTCCTAGATTTGTCAATGTTAACAGTGCAAATGAGTGATTGTCTCAGCTTTTGGCACTTCATGATGTTGTAATCCTTGTTTGCGGTTCATCAGGGCTTGATAGAAAGATTCCTTGCAAAGGCTTCTCGAGCAAATCTTCTCAAAATAAAAGTATCAATCGTAAACTGTCGACATTGTTGAAGCTCTACCTTTTCATTGCACCAGTTGAATGCGGTGGAAGTAAAAGTGATCAACTGATCTATTTATTACAAGTGGAATTTTAACAAAAGGCCTCAGATGCATAGTTCATTCACTTGGCTTATCTATTGCGTTTGCATGCTCGAAAAGGTTTTATGACCAAAGCCTCATAACTGTAGATGGAGTGACTAAAAATTTCTTCGGACTGCTTAGCTAACGGGCTGCTCACTTTGGGACAAAGATATTCCCGAAATAGACGCAGATCACCAGAGAAAACAACTATTTTGTCACCAGCCTTTTGGGGATGAATAATGAGCTCACGTGTGCTGTGTACGAGAAAATACATGATCATCAAATAGCGATTTAAAAGCTTTTAAACTCTTACCATGTCGGAGAGGTTGAATGAAACCTCATTTTTGAGTGTCGATTTTTAAAAGCCTTCAGTGCCGTGCAGTAGAAATGGCTGAAAGCCTCAAAAGCCTCGCAAGATGCAGCTTAACGCCATTAAGAAAATCACATCTCAAAGGAAGGGAGTTGATTTTAGTAATTAATAACATTCAGTTTTGGGAAAAAAAAAGAACTATAATCCAATTCATTCATAAGAAAATATGAAGTTACCAATGGCAATGAAAGTAATTCACTAAAGACAAAGTCTTCTGCTAGTGGTGATGGTAATGCAACTGAGAAATTCCATACTTTAAAATAATTTTAAATTTCCTCTGTTCTTAATGAATTGGTATTACTTGTAGACAATTTTATTAAAATGCATATGGAATTAACTTCCATAGCAATGCCTGAATTGTAACTTTAGTTTTTTTTACGTGTTGTTCTGCAATAGTTTCGATTTCATATTAGAATTCACCGGCAACTTTACTTGTATATTAACTTGTCCCTTAGAAATTTTTCAGATTTATTTCCCACCACTTAACAGTCACAAAGTTGAGACAATTCTGACGTTTATTTTCCATTAACAAAAGTGCTCGCACTCCAATGCTAGACGCCTACTGAAACTATGCCATGCTCTCCCTTCCACACTTCTTCGCCCACATTGAGGGACAATCTGCCCTAAGCAATGCACCCATGTGTATCCTACACCTCCAGTGTCTTTTCTTTCACCTCCGTCCAGTGACCACCCGACGACACCTCTCTGCAACCAGCGCATGTGTGTGTGCACTGGCAGTAGTAGCAATGGTGGTGACGCGATCAACTGCGAAGTGGTCATTGCATTGCGACGCGCGAAATGCGCACCTGAACGCCTCGTCGGGGTGCTGGCTAAGTGGAGGACGGAGGGGAGGGGGGAAGGGGAGGCGAGGGGGAGGAGGTGGAGGGGAGGGAAGGGAAGGGAAGGGAAGGTGGTGGAGGAATGTGAGTAGGTGAGCACGTTGGTGCGTGAAATGGGAGGCACTCCTGCTCCTCCTCCTCCTCCTCCTCCTCCTCCTCCTCCTGCTCCTGCTTCTCCTCCTGGCTAACAATTTGTGGTATGCAGTGGACGTCCATCGCACCATTATCGCGGAACGATCACGTCGAAAGCTGCGCAGTTGTGCACTCGTATACGCATGTGCATGTGTACCAGTGGTGAAGTTTTGGTGGTGGTGGTGGTGGTGGTGGTGGTGGCGGTGATGATGGGGGAGGGAGAGGAGGGGCAAATTTCACTTTGGCGCCTTCCATTGTACGAGCCCACACTCACTGCTGCGGTAGTGGTAGCGCGAGTAATTACGCATTTTACCTGGACACTCGCGATACCATCACACGCACACACACTCACAGGGAGAGAATGGGAGTAGGAGTAAGAATGGAAATGAGTTGGCCCATCTTCGATGCTCCTCCCTTGCCATTGTAGTTTAAATGTAACGAGAATAGGACTTGTGATTTGAAGCTCCTCCACAGGACTTAAGTATGTATTTCATGACGATACACACAAAGACTTTTTGTAAATGCATCAGTAGATCTTGATAACGACTCTTAATATAACTTTAGTTTCAACCTAGGTAGCTACTCGCTGATGAAATTTTGTATGTAGCTATTAAGTCTACTGATTTCTTCCCCATTACACTACAATAGTCTTGATACTGATATCACTAAACTCCTAACAGAAGGTCTTTAAATAAAGGCCCATCTAGTTTGCCCATCTTGACGCAGTCAGATGTATCAAAGTGCTACCCCAGCAAGATGTTATGCCACTATGAGTAATCCAAAACCTCCTGTCGTTTTTACCGAGATGTGTAGAGGTTTTAGTAACTCACTCTCAATCTCGATTGGTCACTAAGAAACGCTACCTTCGTTCAATCCCTGACAACGTTTGAATACTCAAGATGAATGACGGTAAATCAATTTTTTCTCATTAAATAACCAAGAAGAATGTAGATGACTGAATGAATTGCATATTTTAAGCGATCCACTTTAGTTTAAATCAATTTGCCGGAAGGAACTTATTAAAAAGATGCAAAGCAATAAAATTACAGGATGCGTTAAAATGCGACAACTGCATCGCGACTCTAGGGCACCTTCAAAGGGCCATTTAAAAATACACTCTTTTATAGTCTAGTCTAGCATTGTGATTTTCATCCTCTCTTTGCCAGACTGAGGTATCAGGGAACTCATTAGGTCTTGCTTTTCGAGTACGTCATTCTTTAAGAAGCGAGCAACACAATTCAGCAGGACCTCTCCAGCTTTCAGTTACTTCCACACAAAAAAAATTTTCTCGTATAGCTGCCGGTGTCACGTCCGAATTTCAGTGCGAGTATAAACTTTGAAAGACTGGTCCTGATGTTATTTTGTTGTTTTAAAGTGTATCAGCACACAACAACTGTCCACGATTCTCTCTATCTAAGTGTGACAGCTCTACAAATTTTCTCTTTCATTGTTTTTTGAAGGTGATTTTGACATGCTCGAAAACCGCTGTGACACATTCTATGGACAGTGACAGCCTAGCACAGCTGGTGTGAGCAACATTTTCCCACTGTCAAAATCAAATAAAATGTCGGTTGACTGTTTTGCGACGTTTGCTAACTTCATGGTTCACGCTTTGACGTCTTGCTTCATTTTGTCAGCGCTATCAAACACACTAAACTCTATCAAGACACTACTATAGTTCCTTGAGGTACAACTAATCATGTGTGTGCTATGTTGTCTTGAGGAGGGAAAAGAGTTACGTCTGGCTTTTTCGCTTATTGTTTTGGCAGCAAAAGAACGTCAGTAGTCAAAATGTTAATTAACAAGTGTCTAAAATGTGCAGTTTTTTGTTTCATAGCCTGAAGATTCTGCAGAACAGTCACCGCCTGAACCTAAGAGTTGTCATAAAGCTGTAATCCAGAGGGCATATTAGGCAATTTCGTTTAAGCAACTTCAAAATATAATTTTGAGATTTGGAAAGAAGGTATCATAAAAATAGGAATCGATTGGCATATTTTTACTAATTAATTAATTATGTTCTTACAAGTTTTTTCTGTCGTTAATGCTTCTTGAAGAAATCGACCGTAGAAGATCCTATTTTCCAATTTCAGTCTTGGTAGCGTAGTGAGATAAAAAGAGATGCCAAGGTGGTGCGCGTTTTGCCTTTTTATGACCTCCTTTCGGCTCTATTACAGCTGAAGTGAAGTCCTTTGTAAGTTAATACAATTGTGTTACGCCATATCGTTATTTCTGGTTCTCTTTATACTGTGAGTATGAAAATCTAACTTCTCGGCCAAAATGAATTAACTTACGTGTTTAGCTACGCGACCGGCATAGAAGCTTGCCAAAGTCGCCCAGTTAAACATTTTGCGACATTGCATGATGAACAGTTTACAACTTGAACATTTTGGTAACTTGTGCGGTACCACCGTCCCTACTTATTTGGGGCAGATGAGCAATCACTCAAGGGGCATAATTAGGGTGGTGGGAGAATGGACCAACCCTTTGGACAGTAGGAATCGACCGGCAGATGTCACTCCACCCAGTGTGGGTAGCATGGTGCTTAAGTGTTGCCGTTCTTTTAACACCCCCATCAATTAAACCTCACAATAAACTCGGCGATAAGATCAACGTACGCGAACGTGTTCCCGCTTACCATAGTGAGAGCTGTCACCGAGTCGCCCCACCTTAAAAATGGGCCACAGGGGTATCGGTGAGGTATGCCTACTACCTTCCACTCATCTCCCACCTCCCCTGTCTTCGTTGGAAGCCTGTCAGTGGCGCCAAGTCCAATCAACACGCCTCATTTGTGCTGGTCCATCCTGTGCTCATGCATCTGTGCGCAAGTGCAAGGAGGACCGGAGGGAGGGAGCTGTGCGATTAATTGCTCAGCGTCCACGCCTCGAAGTGCTTGCTTACTGCCTTTTCGTCGACTATCTGACCCCAATCTACGACGGTTCCCAACGTTGTCAAAACGGTGGGGACTGATAACGAGCTTTCCTTTAAAAGTAAAACTCGTAATTTTCACGTAAACTTACAAAAGAAGATAATGGTTAATTCAGATTTTGTTCTGACCTTACTAATTTTAAAGTTATAGTTAATTAGAAATGTGTTTTTTTGTTTAATAAACAGTATTAACAGATTAACAAATAATCGGTGACGGGATACACTTTGCGGTGAACGGCTAGACGATAGGAATGGCTGAGGTGTAGAATGGGGACAACTTTTGACAACATTGGCTATTTGGGAATCAATGTCTTATTTACTGAAATTTCTTTGGGTGCTTATATCAAGCCAGTTAGTTTTCCCGCCACCAGAATCAACTTCTCAAGCGGGTATAGTAAAATTATTTAAGTCAAAACTTTGTTTGTTAACCGATAATGTCTAGTGGACTGTCCTTACCTGTCCATCTTATCAAAGTCCTGCACTTCCGTTGAGTGCACATCTGAGGGAGGTCTTGAGATGTGTCACTTGCTTCCTGTTTGCTGCATGCGTGAGTTTATGTGGCTCTTCTGGTACCTTGGGGACAGGAGGTCTTATGCTGATCCAATCCTCCCTCCACTCCACCTCACCCCACACCAGTGCCACCCACGGCCCATTCATCCATTTAAGAAAGCACTTCCGTTTCCATACATAAACGCGCACACTCCGTCCACCGTAGAATAAACAAAAGGAAATCTCTCCCACCCTCACCTCGCTGCAATGAACTTCTAGCAGCTCCAAGAAGAGGCGTCAATGCAAAAACCCCCACTGATTTCTCTCAAGTTCAATGCGATCTCTGAATCACACTCAATTTTTCAGCTGCAAACTAGGGACAGTAAATTGTATTTACCGACTCGAAAATTAATTTCAACTTACCGACAGTCTCTCAGGCATTTACAAGAAACAACGTTACTTTTCTGCTTTCCTTAGTTCACCAAATTTACAAAACTTATCGCGAGATACCTGAATGTAGTAAACATCTCCTTACAGCAGATACTTCAGTCGAGCAGATTCGAGAGAGAGAAAAGTTTGTCAAAACAGTTTCACTCTAGTTGTTAATCCCGACTACTAATTAGCTCCCACCCAAAAGATCACAACAGCTCCGCAACGGTACTCATACCCCGAGCATCGCCCTTCAGTCAGGTGACTCAATGGATCCATTCAAAACAGTGCATTCAAAAGGGCTAATGTAATGCCACACCATCAGCACATTATGCAGACAAAAATTAAGACACCATTTTAGTTCAGGCAGCGCCATCCTCAGAAGCACCAAAGAGTAAATGGGTAGCCACTAAACTCAGTGCCAATTGAAGATTTTCAGTTGAGAGGTTCGAGTTGAGTTGTGTAGTAAAATAGTTTGTGTTCTTGATGGAGGAATTTACAATTAAGTGAACTTGTTGCATTCCCTCCACAATGAGTCTCACGCAATTAGTCAAACCAGATAATATCTTTACAAAAATGTAAATTGTTCCTACACCTTTGTTTTAGTCGGCTGTGGCTGGCTGAACGCCTTGAGTTCATTCGCCAATCTGTTGAAATTCAATTGATTAGGCAACTTAATAATGTATAAAATTAGCATTTACTTAATCTTCATTTCAGTCTGATCGGTAAATAGGCACTTTTGAATGATATTTGCATCAGAGCTTTCCCCGATTTCGGAGTATAACGGAACAATGGTCACCTTTACTGCTGTTTGTATGCCTGTACTCTATACTTAAATCCTACTTTGATAATGCAGTGATAGGCAGCTTGAAAAGTCTGTTGTTAAAGCTGTACTCTATGTACTGCACTGCCTACATGGGATATGTAACCCAAAGTCTGTGGTTAACAGACTTGAAGCCTTTACACACAAGATGTACGCCTCGATTCCACTTGAAAATCCGAACGAAATTTGATCCTCATTAACGTGTATTTGATGTGCCTGCTCCTTAATCTTGCAATAAAAAATAATGGGAGGTCGAGTTGCAAAGTCAAACTTTGGTATGGAATCGTCGCAAATGAGGCGTAGATTTGAATTTCATCGAAATGTGACTGGCTTGGTCTTGTTGGGAAACCGCCCAGTGGGTAGGCGATATTTTGGCTTCCGCTGCAAAAACATTGACGCCAGTAACACTGGTGGGGCGCAATTAAGCTATTGTCAAGGCGTTGCGTTAATTGTTATTTGCGGTGTGCTCACCAACGCACACACAAGCAGCCCACAGACTGTGTGTGCGTGAGCAAGCACGCAGTTTTCCCACAGGGCGTGAGGGAGAGAGAGAACAAGCCGACAGGCACAATAGGGAGCGCTTCCGTTCTCTCGGGTGCTTCACCCTCCCATTCCAGTGGGATAAAATTGGAGCTTCCGTTCTCTGCTTCACCACTACTCATCTCCCTTTGTGGCAGAGCTTTTCATCTCCACGAGTGAACTCGGACGAATGGATGCATTTGTGGATCACCAATAAACTTCCTCGAGGCTCCTCAAACTTTCAGCTTTCTACTGTCAGCAGTCAAGTTGCATACATAATTTTACTACGAGGTCTTTGTCAGATGTGAGAGGAATTATTTCAAGTGTCATTTTACTCACCTACATTGAGTAAATGAGGTAAAAGTTCTACTTTTTTGTCAAATTTTTGTCTGATTTTTTCTGGAAATGGAAAATAAAGTCAACAAACATTACTATGCTGTTTTCTTTTCATTTCCCCTCTTTTTCCTCGAATGGGCAAGCTGAGAGAGGGGTTTAACACTAAAATTCATTTCTTATTCTACTTCACCTACAACCTATAACCCACTACTTGTCACTTCCTAGATCAAATTTGGCTAACACCCATAGCTCCTTTTCAAGCCGCACATACCTTCAAATAATTAAGCTTGAAAAATACTTCCAAGATTCGAGGAGGTGGCATTACGGTCCTATCAGGAAGGCATTCTGATTAAAAATACGACAGGTTTTTCACGACGGATCAACTATTTTACAGCCTTTTGACAAATGATATTACGAAAGCCAAGCACAAAAATGTCAAGATCCTAAATGCAGGGGATTGATTCTGGACCTTCATTCTGTAACTTAGTTCCAAGTTATGGCTAAAGCTGTATGCCTGTGACCATAGGCATAACATTTACCCTTCCAAACCCCTGGGCCCTCCGTGTTACTGACCGTGTTACTGAGGTTATCTTTAAACTGCAGCGTCTTATTGTCTTCAGGGACTTTGGGGGTGCAGCCTACCTTAAACAAACAAGCAAACGAAAAGCATTCGCAATAGTTAAAAATGCGATCACAATCGTATAAACTTTTTTCACTTGCATCGCTATCAAAAAATTAAATAAATTTGTAGGTAGACCATGCTAGGAGTAAACATCCAACCGTAGGTTTTGAAGGTGATGACCTTAGCCATTATTTACCTTGAACCTCATTAATTGTAGGAATAGTAATTCGAAACTCTCCATCTCAAGTGTGGCTATCCTAGTTGGCGAACGACGGTTAATGTGGTTTTGCTAACGTTTATACTAAATATGCTTCCTTTATGGTTAGCTCTGGGCTAATTTTAAAAACTAACTTGCGAATGCTGTCTTTATGAATAACAAGTCATTTTTCACAATGCTTTGATATCCCAAGCCTGTTGTGACTCTCACACTCTTGTGGGATAAAATGCGTGCTTCCGTTGTCTCCTTTGTGTGTGCGTTTCGCCTCTTTCGCTTGAGGGCTAGCCAACTGATTGTGACTGTGATCACGGTTAACAAGGTGACGGTGTCCGGATGTGGTCCGACTAAGAGGAAGTAGGGTGTAATGCGCTCACTACCAAAGCACAATAGACTAACGCTTGTCCGCCATTTCAAGCCCTTACATAAATAACAAATCACCTTATTTGACCTCTCCACCTACCTTAAAGATAGCGGACGAGTGTTTTTTGTTCACTGCCAGAAAAGTGCCAATAGCATTTGAGCAACCTGGAGCGTGAGACTATAACTGCTGTTTTGTCGGTAATCGAATGCGAGTAGTCAGCATTTGCTATTTCAAAAAGCGAATCACCTTGCTTAGATTTACACAGTTGAACTCCCACGCTTATTAAATATCTCTATCGCCTGTTTCTCTCGCGAAAATGCGGCACATACTAACCAATTTTGCCTTGAAACAGAATTCTTACGTTGCCCTGGTTGTGTGGTTGCTATCAAAACGTTCGGATCTAGTACTTACAACAGTTAATCTAAAGTCCTCTTTTACGTTCACCCAATTTCCCATGCAGATTTAATTTATTTTTTCATGAGACGACTATGAAGATTGGTGCAAAATTTGGTAAACAATTATGCAGATCGTTCGACGAAGTGAAAAGTCCCAACCGTAGTCAACGTAAGCTTTGTGTGTTTTAAGGATCAGCAGACCTTCACCTGGACCGTGATACAAAGATGAGATTTACCGCATTGATGGCAATCGTCGAGGCTTGCTCTCATTTAAAACTCACAAGCAACTATAGCATGTATTTAATGAATGTACCTCCTTGAAGGAAAGCGGGCAACGCAGTGATTGGTCAAATTTAAACCCCAAATCGTTTATTATTTTACCAAATCGGTTGTTTGTCAGATGCATCATCGCCCTCCTCAATAGCTTGAGACATTTCGTTAGGTGCTTCTTAACCATAATCTTTAGAAAATAAAACAGATATATCTTTTTCCTTAAAAAATGCATTTTTTTGATATCATAACCTTTGTCTGCTATGGTGCCATCGTCATCGACGCGAAACTGTTCTCTACAGTCCCAGCTGAGTGGATTCAGCGCCATACAATTACAGTGCTTGCCACTGCTCTATTTACTCCTCCATTTGTGAAAAAAACATCAAGTTAGATGTGAGTGTCAATAATAAGCTGGCCACTGCGTATAGTGCGCGCTCTAATGGGAAAAAGTGACCTGGCGTCGGTTGACTAAGGGCGTGGATGATGACACATTTGCACCTTGGCTGTGATGTGTGATGTCTGGCCGCGTATAATGCAAAGATGGTCTGGAGATAAACCCAGTGGCGTTTCGATGAATGTCCAAAATGTTGATACAGAGGTGCTTTGAGAGCGAATGCAAGAACTCACACGGTGAGGATATGCCCACTTAGACAGCGATTCAAAGTTTGCAAAAAAAATAAATGTAGCTCCGCCTTTTTTCCGGAAATTAGAATAGTCTTTCGTATACTCCACTTTCCTCACTCCTTTCTCCCCCTGCAGCACATAATAGCCACCTCTTCCTCAGGAAGCCACAAGAAGGCGCTGGAGCAACGGAAGTTGTTCCTATTACTGCCCTTGAGTAAAGAAGTCTAAGAGTGAAGGTTTCAGGAAAGGGGATGAAAGCTCTACAACGCTTCGCCCTCCCTCCCTTGTCGTCGGAAGCGGTCAGGTCGGTTTGTCCCACGGAAGCAGCGGGTAAACGGGATGGAACACGTGTTAAAAAGATCGCATTGAGGGGCCTCCTCGGAATTAGGGTGGGCGTGGCCATCCGATCCCTTATTTTGCAGAAACATCTTTACTTATTTTCGTTGATGGCAATAAAGTCAACTGCTTGCAATAATAACAAATTTTGACTGGGGATCTTATAATAGGTTTGATGTTTGATGTTCTGAGCTCGATAAAATATTTGATTTTAAGGACTGCCTTACGGTTCGGTTGTAAACTTATGAGACTTAACAACACAGTTTTAGCATCAAAAATATTTCAGGGATAATGGTTATTACCTTGAAGTCCTCACTTTCCTGTTATTAACCTGTTTGAGATGGTGTCAAAACCTTTTTACTGAAACGGCAAACCACACCAATAGGGTCTCTTCGGAAATATTTGCTAAATTGTATAAGTGCTCAAATGCATTAAAATGACAAATCAATTGGTAGAATAACCTCAAACTACAAGTGGGCAGGGCATAATTGGTTAATTGCGAAAGTCGACCAAAGCTCGCAAATGAAGGCACCACGAAAACCAGGTGCAATTTAGTGACTGACCCCTCAGCATGCCCTCCTCTGTGATGCGTTGGATTTGTGCGGCCAGCAGCTGTTCACACCAGAGGTGCAAGACTCCGAATTGCACCACCCTTGGATAGGCGTTAATCATCTCAGTAGCAACTCCTTTTACAGGCACCGTCAGTCTTGACGCGGCTTTCCAGACAGCTGCAACATTGGTGTTGAGGTTGCAATTGGACACTACCCTCTGCCGTGGCGTTTTGGAATTCACCCTGAAATCTCTTTGCTCTGCTTCTTCACAATAAATTCATCATGTACTTTAGGAGACGTAAATTGAGGCGCTTTAAGACCTTGTCAAAGCTTTAAGTTCTGCTAGATTACAATGCTACTATTTTAGCCTGTATCCTCTCATTATAATTATTCAGAAAAGGGCACTAAGAGAACTATCATTTGGTGCATTCACCTTAGTACTTGCCAATCACTCGGCTCTGATGCTCTCGTGTTACCACATACAACACAAAGGTGGTATCAGTTACCATTTTGAGGCAAGAAACCAACGATTATTATTATTAATGTTTTTCTCCCACTTACAGCAACCTTTAAGGAGTGCATGCAGTTTTGTGAAAATCCGCTGTCGACAATTACATTTATCGGGCTAGAAATTTGCGGTTCTTTTTTATTTATTTAAGCAGTTTTGTGCTCCCGTAGGGGGCCTGTCCATGGTGCCACTAGGAAAACTAATGATGCCTGTCGAAATTGGCGCCACTGGGGTGATTAAGGCCCATCAAACGCTGCTTTTCGCACCTTGGAGTGTGAACAGCTGTTACTAGAAGACCATCTGTTAGATGGAGAAATAACATTTGAAGAGGATTTGGCCATTATCTTCCTCTTGTAGACCTCACATGAACTCTCTTACTAGTCACATCAAATGCTGAGGCTTCAAACATTAGGTTCGCCCCGTTTCTCTTGGTGATTTGTGGAATTCAATCTGACGGACTTTTAAGTAAAGCAAGTTTACGCTTTTCTGAGCACGCAAGATTTATACGTTGTACTACTGCTCAAACTCCAAATAACCTGCATTGCTTTGGCATGGAACTTTCATCCCATCCCTGAATGATTGCCTTCATTAAACACATGGGCATGCAAGTGAGGCATTCTTCGCAGTTGATGACCATGAACAATGCCTATCGGAGGAATACTTCGTGCTTGATTTAAGGGTATGAGTAAGCATAAGCCAGAATTTCCCCATTCGATTATTTACTGGTTGAATTTTACGAAGTCCGTGCAGAGGCAAGAAAAGTCAAGGAAGAGGCCAGAAGACTCTGCATTTTTCATTAAAATATTGCTGCTCTTGATTGGCATTAATTGATTCCCGCGGTTTACTCCTTGTGGTATGCTTTTGGCTGGCAGCAGAAAAGCGGAGACCTCCTCGAGCGACATTGCGGATCTCGCGGCGTCTCTCTTCTCACGCATGCGTGCGTGCGTGTGTGCTGACGCACGCGCGCACACACTTGCTTCTGCGAAGGCGGCTAGAAGATTGACAAATGCTTCACGATGTCGCCATGAAAAAGTTGCAGTCCATTCTCAAGATCATCAAGCTGTGCATATTTTTCACTTTCTCGTCATCTTCAGGTTTCTGAGAAACAGCAGTGGTTTTAAAAGTGCTGTCACGTTTGGCCTTGTGAGAGCGTTCCCACCTGCCATTTAGGAGCACGTCTTGTCGGAGCAGTTTGCATGTAGTGCTAGTGTTTTCCTTTATCCCGAGGTCTTTTAACACTATTCCCCTACATTAGTTTTCAAAGTGAATTTCTTTACGGATCAGGGATGCTAAGGACTTTGAAAGCGGTTTGTGAGTTTTCTTGATAATTTTTTAAGCTTACTGACGGATAGGTCCCTAAAAGGATTCCCTTTGACGTTAAAATGTGTAGATTTTTACACAAAATTCACTTTATTAAGTAATTTCCCTTTGAGGCTATTCGATACAACAGTGAAAGTCTTTGCCATGCCGCATTCGCAGTTACTTTTCCTTTAGCAACTAAGAGATGCGGAAATATTTTGCAGGAGCTCTACGCGTTTAATATGATACTGTTGACGTTTTCATGACAATTTTCAGTATCTTAACAACAACGTATGTTTCTATTTGCGCTAGTACATTGCTTTCCTTGTAAAGATGTGTCTTTTCACCGACGTCGGCAGTCATCTGCGAATTTTGTAGTGTTTGAAATTTCGGCTCTCATTTGAATGCTCAAATTATCATTCGTTAGCCTCAAATAATATTTCCGCATTATTTGCTACATTATATCTATTTATTACAGCGAAAGTGACAACACTTTCTACACAACCAACCCTTTGTGTTATCCATATGGATTTCATGACAGTTGATTAAATAGGGCTATCGCAATCTCTGTGCTCACTTGATAAGGTTTGCTTACCCGTTTGATTTAATACAGTGCGGTTACAGCTTCGTGAGAACGGTATTAAAAGTCAATTATCCACGGATCCCGAGATATTTTCAAGAATCTGACTGCAAGACACTTTCCAGTTATGAGATTAAGTGCTGGCAAAGACATTGGCAGTGGAGAAGACTAACCGGAATTTGGTAAGAATTGTAAGTATAGATATTTATTAAAGCATTTAGATTACTATGACGCTGCAGAATATGGCTTTATTATCGTTAAATACTGAATCAAAACGGCTTACATGATCCAGAACACGCATACGACTTAGCGTTGCTCCAGAACCAATCTTGACTTCCACCTTACTAATGGCATGATCATAAATTATAGGTTTCTCTCCTGATTCTACTATCCTTACAGGGCGCTATGTAAGCTTTCGGAGTACTAAATTGCTTTTGGTGAGTGTTTTCAGATCATTTACCTTACTTGGCTTCTGATGACTACTTTAATCCCCACCACTAAAGCCTGGAGTCATTAGAGAGTGATAGACACGAAAAAATCGCAAGAAGCATGGTTTAATGAGGATACATTTACATTTTAATGAAAACTACAAGCTGGTTAAGAAGTTTCCGGATCGCGGTTCATGGCCATTATATTATGCAAAGGCTCTAATGAGTTCTACGTAGTATTCCGTAGGATGACCAGTCAATGCACGTTTCGAATGTTTAATTGAGTGTAAGAAAACTAATTGTGTAACAGGAGAGCATACAAAACTCATCATGACGACTCCTCATCTTCGCAGTTAGAATGAGATGGCGACAATAATACAGATGGAATGTTGTTCAGTGAAGTAAGGCTGACCATCACCACGTGCTTTCTCGCGGCCGGCTGTCAATCTGGACTTGCTTTGTGTGGGAGAGAGAAGGGGAAATGATACGAATAAATACCTTGCCAGCGAGCGTGTGTCTTATTAATAATACATGCGCAATTGAGTGCACATGGCGATTGGGACGATGAATGGAGAGATAATGGCTGAATAAAATTAGCCCCTCATGCTCTGCTACGGGGAGCAGGTACAGGCGTCAATTAGCGTAATTAAACGCTCACTCTGGAAGAGTTCCACTCCTGCGATTCAGCATAACGAGGAAGAAACTGATGGTATCTATTGGTAGATAGCACATCACAGACTTTTCAATTTTCAAAGACAGAGTCGATTTATGCGTAAATAATTCTGTTTTAGGATTGTAGGCAGTGTCCCTCCAGTTTTGCTCTTTTAACTTCTATTGACTGATCAATGGCTTACGAATATCCTTTTGTCACAACTTGTTATTCGTGATTCAAAACAATTGTAATGCAATTAGCACAGACGCGAATCAGGAAGTTTCCTTTGAGATTATGTAAATTCACTTTCTTTTGTTTCTCCAACATGTGATTCCACGTCCTTCGGATCACCAGAAGCATACTTGTGCAAAGAAGGACCTTTCGTCTCGACTCTAGACGAAGTTAATAAAAAATACTCCAGATATCGTTTTATAAGAACTTGGTTAAAGTCCTTTTTTTGTAATTCGCCGTTTAAAGAGAGCCGAAGGACCTGGATCTACCTTGAAGTCGTCATAAGCAGTAGCAATGTCGTGCAGAATGTCTAGTTTACCATTCGTTGACTAAATGCACGATTGGGATTATCAGCCCGTTACCACTCAAATAAATGACCTCATCCAGACTCAGACACGACTCACACAAGACAGCAAATATTTGCACAATTTTTGCGAACCAAAAGTGTCTACCATGAGCATTAAAGAGATGCATTATTTTTGGATTGTTTTTTATCCATATTCTTTAAATCATTCGGCTAGTTGTGTAGAAAGGGTTATGGAGGTTGGAGAAGTCACATTGTGTTGACTGCAGCTGACTGTGGTAGGCGTGCTTCTTAAGCAGAATTGAGCGATTTGTCAACAGGATAGCTAATCCTCACCACTATTGACCACTGGAATAAAGGTTTTGCGTTTTTACGGTCTGCACAAAGAAATAAGCGCATATATGTCGAAAAATTTCCGAAACGTTTAGAACACATAGACGTGAGACCGTATTAAAAAGTGCTCACCTCTTGGTAAAACATTGTCAACCTACAGTCGGCACAATCGGAAGTGACGATTCCTAGTCCTCTCCCGTACAAAGCAAATTGTGAGAAATTTATTTTGTTCTCACAATACTTTGTTGGCCAAAGCTAACTTAAGTGAGAGCTGATGAACAACCTTCCTGAGGTTGAATTTCAAATGATGTCAATCATTTAATCACACCAGTTATCTATCTATCCGGAGGTCCTTGAGATAAGATAAAAATGAGCTTTAAAGGACATAGATATCCTGGCCGCAGAAAAACGCGATCAAAGTTCGCGTAGGAACGGTTGCGAGGTTAAATTTGTACACAAACAAAATTTTTGGGAATCGGTGTACGTACATGAAAATTGGCCTTTTGTAACCCCTGGCTCATAATTTTATCCACAATCGCGGCAGAGTTCCTCAACTCCACTTGACTCTACAATGGCCTCCATCACTCGCGCAATTTACGTCTTTATTGCAATACTTTAGCTTAATGCGACCGCTCACTGTCAACAGTGTAATCGGAAGTAAAGTTGGTATCTAATTACGCCACAATTACATGCTTGTAATCACAATTTTCACACATTTTTGAGGCATTTTATGCAACTTACAGGAAAAGATTTGGGATTTTAGGCTGAATTCAACCATTCATTCGTTCTAGCAAACGCGATTTCCTAAGTAGTGTCTGTGGAAGCTGACAGTAAGTAGGCTGCTACTTCCTTTTCCTTTTATCTATAATCACGTCAAGAAAGAGAATACCATTCCTTAGAGAGCGTTTGCATTGTCAGGACAAATTATGAGTTTTAATTGTTATAAAAACGGATCTGGTAAGTAAACAACCGGAACCTGTTGACATGCCACTGAAACACCAGTTAAACCTCTGAACAGGATAGCGCTTAAGCAGTCGTCACATGCATTGCCCTCACAGATCAAAGGAAAGCGGCACTGCACCAGGGCTAGCTGTTTTACTCAGCGCTTTCAGAATCGATCTTTGGTTTTCTCCACATTATTGCCACAAATTGTATAAAAAATCATGACTACTAAAAGGAGACTCAAACGCCAACAGCAATCGGAACGCACACAATCTCCGTTTAATAGTGCTTTCACTAAACCGGGTAAGCGACAAATGCGATTAGCGCTCAATATATTTGAAACAACTTCATTGTAAGGTGATGTTACCATCAAGGACATCTCACCTAATCAGATTTTATTAATTCCTTTCGATATCTTTCCACATCCGATGCAAAATCACGCCTCGTACCACCTCAAATGTATTTTCATTCAATTCGCTACGATAAATGCAGCGTAGATCTGAAAGCTTACAAATAAACTGTTCCAATTCTGCGACAAATTTCATGTTTTCCTAAAAGCTTTTCACAGTATTAGAATTCAGACACGGTCTGGCTGAAGTTACTTGATTTGTCAATTCCTCGGCGGCAGTTGTCATGGGACTATGATACCCGCCCTCCAAAGAGCACATTTTCATGGCCTTTAAGTCTGCGTATCCAACGCTTTGTCATGAGCCCCGACATTATGAGTAGTGAAGGTCTGACAACAAAATTCACTAGCAGGTTCTTGTTATCATCTAACGAAGGCTTCCATTCTTCAAAGCAATAAAACGAACTCTTGAATATCATTCCCATCCGGCGGATATCTAAGCAAAATAAATTCTTTAAAAGTGGGCTTATAAGTCGCGATTATTGTAGTGATACCAATGCCACCTTAAAACTAAATTTTAAATGGATAAAAACAGTACTCTGTGAGAATTCGAAAATTTTTGAACTCCCTATTCACACATCGGTTAGTGGCATTTATGCCCATGACTGCACAGTTTGTTCCTTCAATGCGATATTTTAACATTGACATTCTTAATGAGAAGTCGGAAAGCGTGGTGCACGAGACGACTAAACTTACAAATAATTTTTACCAGCTGCTAAATCCCGCTTTCAATCGGTTGTGTATAAAATTGTTGGCTGTTTGTTCTCATTACTAAATCACCGATGGGAATTTGCTTAGATGTAAGTCATAGATTATGCCCACAATACTTTCCTCGGATGAGGAGTGAGAGGAGTGTTTTACAAATAAAATCTTCCAGTCATCGATCACAAAGGGCCTCTAACACGACTGACCTAGCATTGTGAAGATATGTTTGGATCAGACAGCATGTTTATGCCATTCCTGGTCATTCATCCATGTGCGAAAGTGGTGGGTGAGAGAGGACGAAGTTTAAAGCTAACGCCTCAGCGGGTTGTCCTGGTCTGAACCCCATTCCCCACCCCCTCTCCGCTATCGCACTTGCCGAAGACCACCTGGCGTGGAGCAAAACAAACAAATGGTCGCCCAGGTTGCCACCACCTCCTCATTAGGCGATCCATCCAAGCCGTTAATTGTTGTGGCGTGAATTGCAGTCGCCTAAACGATATGGATGGCCTCGGCCGGTGAACTAAACGGAAGTCCGGTATAAGTTGCGCAAAGGGCATTCAATAGTCACTCAATGGTAAAATACGTGAACGAAATTTTTACCCCTTAACTAATTAGAACTTCTAACCTCGGATCTGTTATCTCTTTTATTTCTTCGCCTAACTTTAGCACCTAAACATGCTTAATCTCCAAGTTTTTTTAAAATCGCTTAAAATTAAAGTAATAAATTATAAGCGTGCTTTAGATTAAAGAAAATGCACCACCTGTCACCTAGGGTGGATGAAATGATGGTACTTTAAAATAAGTAATACAAGGCACAATTTAATGGAGTGGAATGCGTCGAATTAATGAAAACGCTTTGGAAGCTAAGTGCATAGGAAAACAAATTTAGCAACATTGACTATAACAACAAGATCTTGTGGTGGCATTACGAATGCACGAAATCTGATAGGCGTTCAACTGAAAGCCATGCACAATCCGCTATTCAGAGCACGGAGCTTGTTGAATTTAGTCGGTACGAGATGTTGGCCTATAAAAAAGGAAGGGGTGGACGACCAACGTCCTAGCGTCTTGCGCTAACTAAATTATCACACCTGGACGAGATAAAGCCAAAAGAGGCTTTGAATAGGATTACCTTTCTACCACTGGAGCAAGTTGGCTTGCCAGTAGCATTCCAGGTGGATACAGCTTTTCATGGGATCGGAGGCAATAAATCTGTCAGCAGCAATTATCGGCATGAGGTTTAATTGTGCGAGTCGCATAATGTCACATTTAATTTTTTCAAACCGACAAGGGAACAAGAGTGCATTCTTGTGAAGATGAATGATCGTTTGCACTACCAAGCGTTTTTTGTGTCCGTCTCCATAAGCACATTTTATCGCTTCCCCAAGAAAATCAGAAGCTAAATTTCTCACAGGCTTCGAAAACAGATTGTAAAATGTCATGCGCATTTGAATTGAAGTACCGATTCCTATGTAAGTATTGAGTTAATGAGAGAGACTAATATTTTTTTGGTGTTGGAGCACAGTCATGGTAAATGCGCTCATATTAGTGTGAAATAGTAGTTTTTAAGTATTCATAGTCCCCTATAAACACTGTCATTAATTTTCATCACTCGATTTCGTTTTTACGCTGAAGTCGCTAATTCGGTTCTGAAAGAAGCGCTCGTTTGTTGAGCTGTCGCAGATCAGTGTTTCATACTCGGTGCTCTTACTGAACACCCTGCTAAGAGACTTGGCTAGGCTTGACATAATTTATGTAAAAATAAATTTACAGGAATACACTAAAGCTCAAAGTTGATGTTATAATTTTGTTAAATTTTAGGTGCTTACAAGATGTTGAGTAACGTTAAGTAAACCTTCATTATGACCATTCAGAAATTTTCGGGCACATTCTAGAACTCATCTTCATTTCCTTGTGCTTGATTGGGAATTCCTATTTGCATCCTCATATCCGTATTCCCATTGACAGGGTCTATCGTAACGAAATGTAAAATTAGCCAAAGTGGGGCTGAAAACAGCTCCAAATTTCTTATTTTAGGCGAAATTTTGCGGGTGCAACTTTTTGAATTGCATGCATTAACTTATTGGTTTCCTCAAAATACTTTTGCTCTTTTATTGGCTAGCGCGAAATCTTCCGGGTGTGTGCACATTGGTTCGCATCGTGCGTAGCACATATGTGCGCACATTCGCGTCCAAGTGTAACTCGCGCCTTTGCACCGTCACACGCATTCGCGCAGCTCTGCTTGTTATCGCGCCCTCCTCTCTCGCTCGTTCGCTCATTCTCTTGTTCTTGCCAGCCCCCTTCCTCCTCCACCTCCACTTTCCCCCGCGTTGTGTGTATGTGCGTGAAAGGGGGACAGGCGTATATACACACACGTGCGCACACAGACACGTAAGAGAGGCACGCGCCTTCTCTCTCATTTGCACAACCAGCAGGAGAGCGTGCGTGCGCGCCTTATATGCCATCTCTTCTCACTCCAATGTCCGCCGCTGCAATCACTGTGAATCAGCAGCATCAGTCCTCAACTAACATGCTGCCTCAATGGCGCAACCACTTCGAGGGATCCACAACTCCTCCCACCCAGCAATCAGGCAATACGACTGCGTCTTTGGCTAAACTGGAGACCTCTTCTCTCTCCTCATCAACCCACAGCAGTGGTACCGTTTCCCCGCATATTAACGCTACTAACGGTCAGCCACATCCCGTTATCCCAAACGTGGACGCTCTGGGCATTTTCCGAGGTCTTCAGGACAGATCGATAGCTGTCGATCAGATGCATTACGCAACAGCACTGGCCGCGACACTAGCGGCTGTGGCGTCCAACGGGTTATCAAAATCCATGCCACCATCCGCCCTCTCAAATGGCATTCATCTATCGGGCGACTTTGCTAGCAGATCCTCTCGTGATCTCCAGGCCCGAGGGACCCTCGGACCTCTTCCTTCTGCTTCCGGCCTCCACCCACCGCCACCACCCCCTCCTCCACCGCCAGCATACTTCAGGATGAACACAGAGTTAAACGCCTTCATGAAGAGGGTCCAGGAGGAGGAAGCAGAGATCAAAAAGCACGACTGTCCAAAGGCAGAACTCGCAGAGCCGGAGTTGTGGAGAGCTTTCCATAAAATGACTACGGAAATGGTGATAACAAAGTCAGGACGGTGAGTGATCCCCACTTCCACCTTAATGCTCTTTTTCTTGTCCACACTGGAATACTTATTTCTGTTTCCTCAATATTTATAAGTGAACCTTGGGAAATATTTTTTAATGGCACTACCGAGAAACTTTCACTGATCATTAAATGGTAAGTTAACGACTGACTGGTCTAGAAAGTCGCATAAGTAAGCAGGTAGCATATGATTGTTTCCTTACGTCGAGTCCTAGGCTGAAGTCGGGATTACTTTCCAAACTCTACCTTTTTGGGCCTTCCCAAAGTGATTTCGGTTGGCAATGCGATAACCTTTATTAATTTCTTCCCAGCCCTTGCAGTTGGTTATGTATAAGGTGGCTTAAATCGGATTACCCGTAGATTATTGGCACCTGACAGTTTGAAAGGGACCCACAATAATACCAGGCAGCTATGAGCAGGCGCTACGTGCCAGATCATCTGCATAGCGTTTATAATCGAATTAAGTGGGTGGAAAATATGACCCTATTAATCCTAACCACCTTCTGTGGCTTACCAATCGTATTCGTAAATGCGAATTTCACTCAAATTGACGGTTGCTGAAAAAGGCCTATTTATTTTATAACTCGCACCTTTTAGTACAAGAAATGGATAACATATTTGTGTTTAAGACAAAACCGAGGCAGACCCTCAATTTTACGGCTTTTAAAGTGAAGTGTCAGTGTACGTATTAATGGGGGTTATTTGCTAATGATGAACTGAAAATAGGTGTAAATAAAAACAAGACTACGATGAATGCGGTGATGGTTCCGTCTAGTCATGTACAAGCATGCGTATCAGAGATCGTGACTGGTGTTAGATACAGCCCAAACCTATCCATCTACTTACTTTAATTGGTGTCGAATTTAAGTGGTCCTCGTCTAATTGACCTTTTCTGTGCGTAACCATTAAAACCATTTTGTTACTTGTTTATAAAGCATCTTTTATAGCATATTACATAAACATAACATAAATCACATTCATTTAAGGCGTTAAATTTTTTCATGTTTTATATCTGAGTGCTAACAATGCCCATTGTTCCTAAATACTAAAAGCCAGAGAACTCGACTGATAGCTGTTAATTCTGCCGACTTTGAGTTTACGTGCAATGTTTTCACAAATGGTGGCGTCGCGGCTTGCTGAAATTTGGGCCTCAGTGACAGGGTAACCTCCTGTTCTCGAAGTCGCGCACAGATTTGCGGACAGAGAAGGAGAACTGTTGGAGGCTCGTGAGAGGCCACTCATGAGAAAGAATAACACCGGGGCGTGCGCAGTTTCCGCATGTGACGCGAGAGAACAACCGTGCACCCCCTGTGTCTTCGAAACCTTTGAACAGAGCTGTACACCACCGCTACCGTTAAAACCACGAAAGGCAAACACCGAGCTGCTCCGCCTCGAAGAGTGATAATTTCAACAATTGCGCGCGTACAGCGCACACGCACATGCGCCTGTGCAATTTGGTAGGAGTTGAGGGATCTACCGCATTTGATTTACTACTCTTGCGGTGCGACCACTGTCAATTAGGTGGTCGCACCTCCGACGGAATAGAGCTGTCGGCTGGTAGTGATTTACTACGACTACCAAGGGATGGAGTGGCCACTCACTCCTGTGATAGGTGTCCATTACGCGCGAATCGGGCACGTGCGTGCGCTTTCACCTGCCCATACTGGAAGCGCACTTCTCGAAAAATATGCAGAAAATTTTCGTTTCCCTGTGCATTTCATGTGTCATAATGTCCATTCCGTGGCCCTCAAGTTCACTCACGATCGGCTCGATTGGGAACTATCTTGACTAATTCCAAATTATTGGCTGGTTTTTGCCTTATTTCATGTGACCCAAAGTCTTTTAAATGTTGCCCTTTAAAAAGAGTGAGTCAATTCTTTCCAAGCATTGGTTTAACTAGATGCCTCTTCTTAACACCGAACCGTCTATTATGCTGTTTCTACTAAAAGACTCAAAACCATCTCTTTATCACCGTTTTGGTGGATCTGTAACGCCATCCGAGGTTTCTCATATCCTTTTGTTAGATATTTTCCATTTTGCTAACAAATTGCCAAGACGCCGTAATTTATGTGAAGGGAAAAAGGAGACATGCACAATGTAAATAGTAGTTTCACGCACACCTGTCAGGGAGACTGTGTTTGGGTTCCATGAGGTTTTTTAATTCGGATTTTTCAACTATTTTTGACTAGTTACTGCCTAACCAGGCCTTGCATGCGATAGGAACACAATAATGTGAGGTTCAATGTTAGGTTAGCCCGAATTTCGAATGCATACTTTCTCACAAATCCCGATTTTAACTATGAAAATTTGATAAGCCAAGCATAGCCCTAAGGATTGATGGCTTTGCAGTAGTGCAACACAGCGGAACAGTTGACCTGCAGAGTATGTCAAATGAATCATATGATCCCTGTGCGATCTGAAGCCGTAAGAGGTAAATACTGGACCAGAATGATACCCAGTCTGATTAAAAGGCGTAAATTACGACAAGTAAATGCTGACAGAAATAAGGAAGTTGGTAAGAGGAATGGCGATAGCATGAGTAGATGATAGGGGTTATCTCACTCCGGTTCAACCCCCTTTAGACGCATGTTCCCAGCCTACAAGATCAACGTGAGTGGGCTGGATCCGAAGGCAAAGTACGTGATGCTCATGGACATAGTGCCACGGGATGAGAACCGTTACAAGTTCCACAACAATGGTTGGGCGGTGGCGGGCAAGGCTGATCCCGAACCCACTAAACGACCTTACATCCACCCCGATTCACCTGCCACTGGTGAGCAGTGGATGCAGAAACCTATCTCCTTCCACAAACTCAAGCTCACCAACAACATCGCTGAGCGACAACCCTTCGTAAGTTAAACCTCCTTTCATCTCCTTAACTTCCTACTTAGGAGATTCAGTTTTTGGATTGAATGCTGGCTAATCAACTAATATGATCCGTATGAGCCTCCCGAACCAAAGGCAAGATAATGTTAACTTGGGTTAGCTTTCTTTCACTTCACCTATAACCTTTTTAGCAAATATTGGAAGGAAAACTTATTCTCAAAATGTATAGAAATTGATTGGAATAAACACTTTTTGTGTGTAAATTCAACGTGACCAGAAGTGAGGAAAAAAGACAAATGTGTCCCTCAATATACACTTCGTTGGAATAGTGATGGTTCACCTACTTTTCCAACGTAGTTTTATTACATGCATGCGTGTGATTGAAGTTTCTTCTCAGAGCTGCACTAAAAACTCCATTAACCCTGGTCAATGAAATACAAATTTGCTGAATGGGGCTAAGGCAGTTATTCACCCTAGTGGCTCTCGTTTTATTTACCCATTTCAAGCATCTCAGTAGCACCAATGCTAATGCTGTCACCAAATCCACAAGCTAATGCATTAAACATTTCACCAAAGGTTACTTAATTCCTGTGCATAACAGCTTAAGTTTGGGACATATAAATCATTAACTTGGGTTGATATTCGGGCCAGAGACTTGGAGAAGCAGGATTGAGCGTTGAAAATCCGAGATATGAAAAAAGAATTATGCAGAGTCAAGTCATAAGGGGTGCGTTCAAAATGATTCCCTAAAATATCTTGATAGGTCAGTTCTGGAACAAAATTTGTCACACTCTGGGAGAGCATAACGTGGTTGAGTGTGATGTGATCGAAACAAAGTGAAAACGCCTTCCGTGATCTGGGAGAAGGGGGGCGGGTTCGTCTCGCGTTCTTGAAGGCTGGATTAAAAATTTAAGTGGCCGCTAGTACTGAGGACCCAAAAGACTTCGCCTCTGCTGTTCCAGCCTGATGTCCGTGTCAACGGGCTGCAATTCGATGCATCTGCCCCAGGTGGTCTGCGTTAGACTACCGTCCCTCCCGTGTGTGCGCGAGCTTGAGCGGTAATCCGGCTCGCGGTGGTCTCTTGATGTAGCGTCCGTCACATGCGGAGAGCCCGTACACACACAACAATTCACGCCTGTCTATACTTGAATCGCACACACCTAGGTGGACCCACGTCAAACGCCTTTGCCGGATGATTTGTGAGAAATTCTCTTACTACTGATTAATCGTCCTCGAATTCATTCATTGAATCTTTCGGCTCTGACACCATTCGCAAGAATTCGGGGACTCAGTCTGTGAGAGACTAAGAACGTCCGCAAACCGTTTAGTTTCTCAAGAAATGCTATTTGCCTAGAATTGGACTGCATTGGTAGTTGTACTTAACATTTTGCTACGTAATAGGAGCATGCATTCAAAAAGTGGCGTAAAAAATTTACCGAGGTCTCTACTTGCATTCAAACTTGTGGTGTTTGTACGTTCGACGCAGAGATATACACCAAGCACACACGAGTGTTGTGTGTGCTTCGTTGGGTTGTCAAGTCTACTTGCGTACACATAAATTATTAATTTCACTTGTCACCATGCGGTAGGTGTAAAGGTGTGAAGACGCAATTGTTTTGGCAATAAACGGACCACATTACCGGCTCTGACAATCGCTAGATGGTACTGACGGCTAACAATTGATTAGTTTGCGTGTGTCTGCTTATGTGTGTGTGTGTGTGTGTGCGTACAGTGGTGTGCGTTTAATGAGCTGCTAATGCCATGATACCTTCAAAACTTTTCGTACATTCAGCCTGTACAACAAGCAACTCACTTTAGGGGAACTAATGGTCTGCCAAGCATGAAATCAGACACAGAGTAAATTGGATCATGCAGGAGAAGATGCTACAAAACTGCGAATGGTTCCGGTTACTGTTTGGTAGCTTTGGAAATCCCAATGATATTGATGTTTTAGAGCATCATGATAGGTCGGATACATTCATTGTCAAAGTTTTAAGCAAGCTAAGCCTCAGAGAATAGTAAATTTGAATATATTTCATTAAATAAATCAACTCAGTTACTACTATGCTTTGGATACAATGTCAAATTATGGCTTTTTAAATTTCAGCAAGCCGTGTTGAACTCTATGCACAAGTACATACCCCGTGTGCACATAGTCCGCGCAGACGATCTCATGAAGATCAATTTCTGTGAGTTCGTCACCTTCTCATTCGAGGAGTCCGAATTCATCGCCGTCACGGCCTACCAAAACGAACAGGTCAGTGCAGCAGCGCTTCGGCGGCTGAATCCCCTTGGCTTCGATTTGCTCTGCCCATTCGGTGCCCTGCTGCACTCCCGTCTTCGTCACACTCTCTGTCGTTTGCGGTGGCTGGAGATGGTGGTGCGGAACTGAGAAAGCACTTAACAATGGCGCCACCACGGGCGTCTGTTGTGAGACCCATCTGTCATCTTGGGGGATAGGGGACCAGGGGAAGGGAGCAAGGCGGGGAATTAACACCTTTGTAGGCGTATGCGTGGAGTTGGTTGAACAATGAGCACACACAACTTGAGAATGCTCGAAACTCGTCTGGGAGCGCGACGGGCGCGTCGGAGTATTGAATACTGGCAACCGTTAATATTCCTGGGTGGCCCTATTATTGACTAACAATTATTCGTGTGGGGACCCGCATTTTCGGTTGACTGAGGTGCTCACTGAGTAGCCCTCTTTAATGGTTTGGGTGCGGGAGTCAAGGTAGCCATCAGTCGCATAGGTTGTAGTGGCTCGATTAAAATTCAGCACATCACGGAAACGCCTGTAAAAGCAGCAGCTGATAGGTTAATTGGCGTCATCCAGGCTTGCGTGGCCTGCAGACAGCATAGGTGTGATAAGCGTAGGAGGAATGAAAGACAGGATCAAGCTATTTTAGCAGGCAAAAACAAAGCCGATTTGTCTGTCAATTTAAAGCCGTTGTGCACACGTAGGTGCACTCAACATCACGATTAGAAGGCTTATTGACTAGCCTTCGCGCCATTTAGGAGGCATATATTCACACTGCGCGGCTTTATTATGACACGTCAACTAGTGTCTGAGATCGCACATTGGTGGTGGTCATGTCGAGGAATTGATGCGCAGGGAGTATGTTGGCGCTCTATTTTTCATTGCTCTGCTGAGGATGCGTAGGTGCTAAGTGGAATTTTTTTATACAATTATCACCTAGATGGTCTTGTGACTGATCCAGCTTAACCAATCATGATGCCACAGCGATCACTTAAGCTGCTAGATGCATTTTGTAATTCACTTACATTTGTTGGGAAAAGTTAATCTTTTTGGTGGGCAATTAGGGGCGATGCTACTAAAACAACTCATTTCAACACTTGAGACCTAACCACTGACCAGAACAATATATTCAAAACCGAAAGAAAAAATAATTACTGAGGCTTTCTCCATTGGTACGGAATATTAAGCGGTTGCGTTGACCTTCAGATTGGTTTAATGGAGCGTCAACAACAAAAGAAACGCCTACAAACTCCAGACCCCAGTATTATCTTAACGCTTAATGGGTTATCGAACCCTTTAAATCATAAAAGATAATTCCTCAAATTTGCTTAAACGAAAAGTGGCTCAACAAAGTCATCCTCTCATAGTTGAAAAAGTTTATGAGTTTTATACGACTTTCAACAGACGAGCTTTTGTTTTAGATTACGCAATTGAAAATCGACCACAATCCATTTGCCAAGGGTTTCCGAGACAACGGAAGTGGAAGGCGTGAAAAAAAGTAAGTCAGACAAGTACTGGGTGAGAAATCGTATTTACCATAGTGATTTAAACTGCGTTTGGCCTTTTCAAATGAACTACAAATTAAAAGTGTAACGCTAATAGCAGCAACTATCATTTTCGAGACGTGTACTATAACATGCAGTTTACCATGTATGAAACAGCAAAAACCAGCGTCTTCTCTCTTTCCCTTTAATTTTAGACGACAGCGACTGCAGCAGCTACCACAGTTGAATTCGACTGGAAGCTTGATCCCCGAGGATGCTGATGAGGACACAAAATCGGGTGAAGGAGAGAGAAGGAGCAAAGACGTTCCATTTTCGACCCTAAGACAGCCGTCGTTTTCTTGCTCCTTTGGTCGCCTCCCACAACTGCCACCCGTGCCCCTCTCTTCTTTCCACTCACCCTCGCGAGCAGGTGGCGGCGATGGAAGGCTGCGGTTGTCTCCGTTAGCCGTCCCTTGTCCTCCTGTAGGGCGCCTTTCTGAGCTCCCCTCTCTCTCCGAACGCTTGTGGGCCGACGTCAGGGCGTCTGAGCGCCTCCTGGCCGCCGCAGCGGCCGCTGCTGGACTGGATCGGCGGCCGGGCAGCCTGGCCAACCTTCTCTGCCAGTCACTAGTAGCAAGTCATCAGAAGTCATCCAATTTTCCTCAAACTCGTGAGTGATCTCGTCAGAACGCATTTTCACTCAATCTCTGGTGATCACTGATTTTGAAAATCGGAAAGGTCAGCTTTAGCTACTGCATTATGGACCCCTAGATGAGACAATCAAAACTTGGGATGAGCAATGTATAACAGGCGAATTAACTGACCCCTATGGTTTAGTCGTAATCTCTACCCAAAATCCCCATCGTGAGTCACTTCCATATATGAAAGACGTGGAGGAATACCTGTAGTCTGATGTGATAACACCAATCAAATACGCCTTCCCATAATCAACCATAACTAAGCGGATGTAGCGGGAAGTGTCACAGTGTCTTCTATAGTCAATCACTTTGATAATTTGTCTGGAAGATCTATTCTGTGGTTTTGCTTCAATACAACATATTTCTGGATGAATCAATTAACCGCAATAAGCAGAGCTCCTGAATAAATAAGCATGTAATTTACGGCCGAGTTGCAGCCTTTTACTTTTAAATCTTGATAGGGTTATCTAGATTAAAAGTTGAACAACCACTCTCTGTTCTTGGCTTTTTGCACAATCAACCCGTAAAACTGAGAGTTAATCTTTTAAATTGATGAGAAGGAGTGGCAAGTTGTTGTTGAGTTCGAGTGAGGTTGAGTTGGAATTGTGTATTTGCCGCTTTGATCTACATCACTCAAGTGACGATATCATGAAAGGGTCTTCCTTAACACTTATGTGACACTTATGATTGAATTATGCAAAATTATTACGACTGGAATTCATGCTCATTTTTGCAAAAACACCTAACATGGTGGAGTACCATATCTGGGGAGTGAATAAAAAGACACTAGATTGAAGAAGCACAATTAGCCTTTCAGAAGTTGGTGGACAGGGGCGTGGCGGTCAAGCTAGCTCAACCGTCCCGGTTGGTTGGAGCCTCCTTTGCTATTCTTTGAAGTGATGACCTGCCATTAAAACCCACCCTTTCGCCCTGACCATGATAGCCTGTAAGGAATGTTACTTTGAGGTGGGAGGGAAGGGGGTTTGGGCGCCGGGAGAAGTGTAATGCGAGTGTACGTGCGAAATGCCTTCACGCATGAAGGGAAACGATGTGCCTAACCCACCAGCTAATGTACCCATAAAACTAACAATTAGGGAACAAAAGGGTGGCGAACGGAAGGACGCACTCCTCCCTCCCTTCTTCAGCTTCCTTTAACAATACGCATGGTGCTTTTGTGAGACGCACGCAATATTAGATAGGCAAGGGCTGTTCCCTTAACAAATTAGTGGATGCTGCCTACACTATCTTCACGTGCCAGCTGGTTTTGAAAGGTGGTGCTTCCACTCCAATAATCTGGTTTTTCGTGGGAATCGCTTATGCTCCATGTCAATCGTTCGTGATAAACCCCCAACTGTGTTTAACTACGGTGTACTTTGTTTTGAGCAGCTGAAAAGCAATCGCAACAGGGAAACTTTTGGAATGTGAGAAAAATAATAGATGAATATTCGGTGCGAACCTCATAACAATTAACTCTCATCTTCAGGTTATAAAATTTTCGAGACTTCCACAGTGAAATGAAACCAGGAATACTACATATTTAGGATTTTTTTTTGCAAATTTGATTTGGTCATATTCGGGAATTCTAACTTCCAACCTATCTTTTGATTTTTTGCGGCGACATTTCGATCATGAAGGATGGAAAACGCTTAAATTTACAAGGCAAGATTGGTTGAGGTGCAGATGAGGCTCAGTGCTCATACCCGTGATTTGACTCGAAAGAACATGAAATTTCTCACATTTTAACATAAACAAGCCGTCAGTACTCAGTTAAGGTGTGGTTGCATTATCGGTGTACAATAATTTCTCCCACCCACTAGCAATTGTCACCACGACGTCAGCCTACGATCAATGCTGGCATAAAGTCACAAAGCAGCACCTTATCAACGCTGCTTTTTCAAGTATTGAGCAAACTCGCTGCGCACTGTCCCAGACACTGACATTAAAGTGCACCACTTTTTCACAGGATTGGATGCCTTCAATTTGCTGGAGAGTTCCTCATTCCCCCTGGGTCCGACCTTACAGCAACGGCACACCGTGCACCACTGTCCTCTCCCCAAGCCATCTCAGCCATCGACTCATTCGCTCCCCTCTCAGCACCTGCCATCACCGTCCTACCTTGCCGACCGACCCTCTCCTAACGCACCCACAGTGGACGGCCATGATTCACCGGTTGATCCAGCCGTCTTTCCGCGGGAAGTAAGTAGACATCAAATGCTTCTTTTGGCCTCCACGTGGTAAAAGCCTATTAACTAGATCTACTGTCGACCGACTAGTGAATGTGTTCTAACTTGTTGAGCTCTTTTTCCGCTTCAAGGATTTGGTGATGAATTGAAAGGCTGTTAGACTAGATACCTTTCCAATCGATCTAGCAACATTTCTGGAAAAGGATGTGTTAGCCCCTGTGGATTAGTCTCCTCCACCACACCATTGACACTACCCTCAAGTTGGCCATATTTTACATCGTAATGAGAGGGAAAGGTGAGAGGGGGTGATCTGTATTGGGTGTGCGCGTCCGCAGGAGAGAGCGCTGGCGTGTCTTATCTCCGTCCCGGCATCTCGCACCTTCTTCACCAAGAGGTAGTAGAGGTAAAAAGTTACACCATATATTTGGCGCCGAGACTGCGAATGCAGGTATACTAAGTGGGAGGCTAGCTCTCCTACTAATACTCTCGCCACTGCGCTTGTAAAGGCGCCTACGGGGTCTGATTGGTCTAATTAAATCGTATAGTGCAGGCCTTACCCAACTACCTCAACGCTTGTCTCCCTCCTTGCCTCCATGCATTCATCCCACCCTCATCCTCTTGTCTCCTCCCCTGCTATGCATTAGTGCATCAGCGGGAGACGCCCTTGTTGCAGTTGCTCCTGGAGAAAGGTGTGTACGTGTGTGTGTGTGTGTGTGTGTGTGTGTGTGTGTGTGATTGCTCTAGGCTTGCGATTGCATTTGTCTGATAAGAAGGGGTTTGGGTGGTGGATGCCTTGGAAACATCACCTTTCTGTCGTCATGGCTCTCCTGAAGGCGCCTGTGGATATTATTTGACTCCACACTGACTGTTTTGCTTTCGTACAGATTAACATATTAATACTAGAGGATGGAGCCTCCCACATCAATGTGTCACATAACTAAAAAGAGACTTATACAAATTTGATTTTCATACGTTCACCCTTGCCACCAAACTAGGTGAATTTATGAGGATAACACTCTTCTGGTACCATTGTTTATTAGTCTTTACTAACTCATCTGATTCTCATATACTTAGCGGCACGTTGACTCATGTATTCACATGTATAACGTACACTTGGTGGTGAAACGTGATGCTGACTGCTACGAGTCGATAAGATCGGAAGAAAGTGGTAAGTTGACACAAATGTCGGAGGGGAAGGGATAAAGTGGAGCAAGACGAAATGCTCCTAAGCGGCGCATATCCATATTGACCTGACAATGGACCATTCAACACATTTGAACACCACCCACGCCAAGTACGCCCGTCACAAGATGGTCGCTCCACTCAAGTAATTTATGTCTACCCGTGTGTAGGCACGATTTTGCCGTTTATCATGTCGACAATCTACCTACCACTGTGACGAGACTGCACAAAGAGTGACCCCCAGTTGAAGCTCAGCTATGCGGATGGGTGGCTGTGTGCATATACGCGTAGGTAGGTGCGATTGACGACTCATACAAACGCGAACTACTAATCGACGCTATTGCTTAATTACTAGACGATGGAACACTCAGATAAACCTTTTTTACCAGGAATCACGATTATTCCAGGCCAATTCAAGGTTATCCAAATGTCATGCAAAATGTCCATCACAAATTGCCCGCATCCGATCAACACATCAACTGCATTTTCCTTCAAACGTAGCATTTACCTAAGGCAAATCTGGATATAGAGGATGACGTTGGTGTCACTTTGAACTAGGTATCTTTCACGGTTAGAAACCGGTTTCAAATACGTATTTACCGTAATAAAATACGTGTTTGGTAGTACAGGGTTGGAAAGGCTAGCGTATTAGAGGACGATGGTAGAGGTTTGCCCAGTTTTTCGAGGCATAAGTGGCAAGAGAGCAGTTGCTTAGGTCATAAAATCACTTTCCTTTAATCTAAATAGGTTATTACATTCACAAAAATGAAATCGATTACAGGTCATTTCAATGCCACCAGTGAAAGCCTTTTTGAGCACTTGACTGGAGCACAGGGGCAGATGGCAAACATCAACAGCTATAGCATGAGCGTGTACACCTCTGTCAATGAGATAATTACTCGTACGTTGACCAGTCACCTCATATTAATGTGTATCCACCTCGCGTGTAATAATCATAATAACCAGAGCCTAATGCTCGACAGGAAGTGCCATGGAACCCCCACACTCCCCTCTACTCTCGTTCTTGCCCTCTCTCCCCATCCCCTCTCCATCTGTGCGTGTGCGTGGAGTCATGAGAAGAAGGTAGCAGGAGTGAGGACGTTGGAGGCGTCTGCAGCTAATTAGCCGGTATCGCGCCATCTCTCCCCCTTCCTGACTGCCTTGCTTGCAAGGAGGAGAAAAGGCAGCCGTCGCCAAGTGTAATTAGGTGTACGTGGCTGCACGAGCTTGCACATACGCACACACACCCGCACGCATGTACTCAAGCAAGAAGGTAAGAAGGCACCCAAGCCTGACAACGCTTCGTGCATTATGCATTGCCCACCGCTCCGCACTACTTCTAGTCCTCTTCCTTCCCCTCTTCTCCCTTCTGCCACCATCACCACCGCCATGGCTTCTTAATACCCACACCCCTATCCTCTCATCACCAAATTAATCAACGCGTGTAGCAGATATTGTGTGAGTTTGGAGAAATATATGCATTCAGTGAAATGCTGCTTGGACCATCGTATTACCTCGACACCAGCTATCTGATTTTGCCGTAAAGGTTTGGATTGAGTACCAGTATTTATTTGTTAGACCAAGCGCTATAGGCGTAAGTCATTATAAATGTACTAAACTGGTGGATTAAACCAGAGCTACGTACAACCTACAGCTGGATGTTGGCAAAGGTGCTAGGTTACGTAAATTAAGTTTCAAATTCATACTTTTTTACACTATGGGACGCAATTTACTTTTTTATAGGTTGGGGATCACTCAGCCCTTCCGACGGGTAGCAAACGGTCGTGGAGCTCATCAAAACAGTTGAGAGATAACCAACACTTGAATGAAGCTGAGGATGAACAGGATTTGGGCCCCAGCGCATCGAAGAAGAGCTTCAACATCACCAACCTCCTTTGAAGAGGTACTGTAATAACCAAAGCGCCGTTATGCTACAAAGTAGCATCATCGTTAATTCAACCTGCATCCTCACTATGCTATCTCATGTTGAGTGCTAATATTTATGTACCCAAACACTTAAATGTACAGCGTCTCCACCGAGGTAAAATAAAGCAACTACCGTCTTTTATTGTACTAGCTGGTTCCGAGACTTTTTTAATTTCGAAAAAGCATCGTGCACTGCTGCTACTATTAATGGAACAGCCTAGTAGGCCATTCGAGAAGGATATTAGGCTTGACCAACAAGTCTTAACCATGTAGACGTGGGGTCCACCCTGCAATCTCAAGCGTGCTTTGAGTGACCCCACGATCAGGAAGTTTAACAAATTATAAAGTGCGATTCAGAAGTGGAATGTCTCATTCATCTGTAAAATGTAACTGTATGGATTTAATGGTTGGTCGGGTTAGGATTTTGTTCATGAATATGGGCATGTTGGGGCTATGTTGGTGGTAAGAGGGGCAGACAGGGTGGGTACATTCGTCGCCTCTGTTTGAGTCTTGTTCGGTGGTCGTAGAGGTGTGATGGGTGGTAGCGTGATGAATTGGTCAAACCGCCACTTTAATTTGCTGCTGATGATTCTTGGACTCTCAGTTTGACTTGAGAAGTTGAGATGTACCGAATCTTCTAATCGGGATGAATTTGCTTGACGTGTGTTGTGAATTTTTGTGGTATTTGGATCTGGAGGAAAGTTTGCTAAATCACCTTACGCAACACCAACTGGGGTAGTATTTTCAATCCTCACCATAGTAATCGCAATCTGCGGAAATCCTGTGAAAGATCAAAACGCTAAAAAATGTAAATGCCAATTATCATTTGCCTTTTAGTTCTTCGCAGAAAACTTGAATATAACTTCGATGGTCTTGTGGGTATGCCTCATCCAGGTGTGTAGGGATGACAACGAAAAAAAATGCAATTTGTGAAGAATGCTATCAGCTTAACAAAGGGCAAAGCAAAAAAGTTATACGCGTTACCGAGACCAGTGCAACTTTAAACTATAGATGAATCTAAAGAGGCCAGTGATGTGAAACAGCTTTTAGTGTTTTTGTAATTATTCACGTCTCTCGAAAACCAAAAGTCCGTTTTTGCATACTAATTTTGCTGCGCATCTGACATACTAAATTGCTCTCAAAGAAGTGGGAGGAGGCGGCAGTTTGTCAGCAATTATAACCCCTCACTGGGTTTTTAGGGCAATTCTTATTACCTGGTAATTCGGAACAAAATAACCTAGAAGTGTGAAAAAAACACAGTTATTCCCAATGCGATCGCCAAAATAAATGGAAAAGAATTTGGAATTGGTAACACGTTGCCAGATATTTTCTGACTATGAAGGAGAAAATAAGAAAATTAGGACCCAAGTTTAAATAACGGAGTGACTACTAAGGTGTTACATGGGATACTGTTCTAAAGGTAGTAAAACCAGTTGGCTGCTGAATATTTTGGAAAACATTAGTGCCTTGTGCCCATCTACCAAAGTCTTCCTCCCCTAAACAATGAACAGTTTGTATCGTTTCTGGAGGAGGGCCTGTCAACCCATGAAATTCACGGCCTGTTCGTGTGAATATTGACGTCCGATCGGTAAAATATTACCCATGAATGTTTTTTTATGGGAACCCTTTACCATCCGGGAGCCGACATGAAAAATTTGCTACAGGTGCAAATGTGGCTCAGTGCACTTCAGACACTTTTGCGAGGTTCGTCTTCAAATGAAAGACAAACTTGGAAAAGCTTAAATACATTTGTAAATGCGCTGCAAAATGTTTGAGGATGAATTACAAACGTGTCTGCTTTCCACAATCACGATTAAAACATTGTATTTTTATAGTGATTTTGCTAAATAATGCTTAAGTGGTGTGCTGAAAAGCTAGTCGCGACACCACCTTGACTTTTGCTTTATGCGACATGATAGTTACCATCACAGTTTATGGGTTAAATCGCGTTCCAGTCAATGAATTATGGAGAAACCGCGACTTCAAGCGACTCGTTTGGCCATCTCTGCTGTTACTTGACTGTGCTTTGATCACGTTTCTAACCCGCGTTAGTCGATATGGATGGGTTCCTGAAGGACTTTCCGACCTTTCTTTATGAGCCCTCCGTAGTACTCGCAACCAAACATCGCAACATCTTCAACACAGCCTTATCTTGATTACAATACCATTAAGTAAAGCATTTTCATTGTTTAATTAGATAAAGAAACAACTCTGTGTTTCATAGTGGGGTAAAAATGACAAGAAGCAGATTTATGATGAAATTTTAGAATTCGTAGCTACCTAAGAGAAGCAAAAAACCCATATTGTGCATGATAGCTGTACACGTCTTTTCAGTTTCAATGCTATTTCTTCAGACACCAACAACTGACTCATTTTACTACCTCGTAAAAGGGTAATTAGCGGTCACTTCATGATGTAATTCAAATTAACAGGAAATTTCCCCTGGAGGCTAACAAATGAGTTGGACAACAGTGCTTATTTGGATGGACACATAGTGCGACTGTCTGTCGAATGGTTGGATAAAATCATTTGCATTTTCCACAGTGTTATGCCATCACTGTCCTTTATTTGGGAATTTGTGAGGCCGAATTTCGTTAGATCCGGCTAAAAGCAATAGGGCGCAAGATAACTAGATGGCATCCTCCACGCGTCAGGCCTGACTACGGCACTGTCCATTGGGCACTTTCCACAAAGAAAAAACCAGGAAGCTCCAAAGCTCTCTATTAATAAGATAAGCTGACCAAATAATGTCTCAGAGAGCCTAAGGCAACAGATAGGAGAAGTTAATGCGAACCATGACAATTCACTCTATCTCTGAGTAAAATGAATTGGCAGTGGACGTCTAGTATCGCTTACCACGTCTTGGGCATTTATCATTTTAAGATAAGGAATTGATTTTGCGAAATCGTAATAGGTCGGATACTGTTTGCCATATCTTTAAGATGCAAAAACTCATTCGATGATGCTGCGGAGGCATGGAAATTTTTACGTTATTTGACACTGTTACAAACCATATCAACCTAGAAAGAGATTTAAATAACCTTGTGTGCGCAAGTGGCAGTGTGAATGCAAACCGTTATCCAGGCACTGAGGTGACAGCTGACGCGACAATCAGGCAGAAATGTCAGCTTTCTCCAAAAATATTGGTGTCTCCGTGCACACTTGCTAAATGAGATGATAGGTGCGTACTACGTAGGTGAAGGCTTTTCCAAAACTCGCAAAAGACCCACAGCAGAATCTCTAGCTCTACTTATGCTCTAAGGCTCCTCGACTAATACTCACGTCCCTATGATAATCAAGCACAATCACAGAATAAATTCTCCAGCAGTTTTTTCTGATCTTTTTTGGACTCCTTTCTATCACACAAGTGTTTGAAGTAAAAAATAGTACAATCCTAACATTTTCTTTGCTTAACGTGGTAATGTTAAACAAAAGAAACGAAATATCTGCATTAATTTTCCTCTTATTTTATGGCATTTTGGCACCCTTTCCCAATTAGAAAAAAATGGTTGTTAGTATGTAAGCGCAATTGTGAGCTGTGGAAGGCGTACGTTGTGTCTTTGAAAGATTCAATTCTTGTAACGACCTTCGGGTCAGCCAAATTTCCACAACCAGGTACCAGTGTCTTTTAAGTAAACACACGCGTGAGTACATAGCATAATTAATCACTGCTGTCATCATCTTTAATATTATCGCAACGACATTCAGAATGACCTCTGTTATTGGCTGTTTGACAAGGGCATGTGCAGTTGTCATGCTTTGTGGTTTTGATGGACGGAAAGCTGTAGAAGTAGCTGATGATGGTTACACCCCAAGGGAACTGGTAGCAACAGTAGTAGTAAACTGCACCTGAAGTATGTCCAGCAACGCAGAACTGTTACTGGGGCCCGGGTGCGGAGCTTGAGGGAGGGGAGGAAAGGCAGGTGGAACGAAGCGAGGCGAGGTGAAGGGCTGCGCAGGGTAGAGTGTATATTCCCAATGCGAATGTATGCTCACTCGGCTACTACGGAACTGGAATCTTTTGTAAACCATTAAAACAGAAAATTAAGTTTCAAACCAACTGAGTACCATCGTAAGAAAAGTGCATAGGTGAAATAAATTTAAAACAGAATGGTACTGCGTACTAATTTCGATTTTAATAATCTTGTGCCTTGCGTTCTGAATCGTAAAACAGGTAAAGTGTCTCAAATTGTTGAAGCTCAAATGCAACTGATGTGCAGCTTACCTTATGGATCAATCGCATAGATACAAATGAACTCGTAGAATCGGACACGGGGCCAGAAAAATGATGTAGATTTACAAATCATCTCACCAAGACAAGGAAAAGCTTTTCTTTGAGGAAGATAAACTACTGCCTGCACCATGATGGGCGTGCGAAATCGCCTCTGGAGAGAGCGAGATAGCGAAGGGGGAGGCAGGGCAGGGCGAAGGGGGCGGCGGGACAGTAAGTGGCAACACGATGCCCCGCCCATGCTCACAATGCATAATGCAGTTTCCATTTACTTCGAGGAGACACACATGTATTGTGCACTTTAAGAAATCACGCTATCTACCGAAAAAGCTGTTATCCTTTTTTGCATTACAACAGTGGTACTGATGCCTCCTCCAGGGAGAATGGAGTGCAAAGCTGCAAAGTGGCCATCAACAGGTACTCAACACTAACTTCCCCTTTCCTCAGCTTGCAATGCAGAGGATGAATGCGAAGACGCAGAGAGGGGATGGAGAGGGGTGTCGGTAGATTGTTCCGCCCTGCGAATGATAATAAAAGGCCTCCAATGGACTTTTCTACGCTGTACCGCGTTAATGAGCTAACATAATGGGAGGAGGGCGTGAGTTGCAACTAGTCAAGACTGTAATGGGTACGTGTATCAACTAATGGAAAGCTTATTGGGCGCTAAACTTCTACGGTCACTATTCTGGCCCTCAATAAAATGCAGATATCAGAAATTTAGAAAGTACTTCTCAGTGGGAAGAAGCATCAACAAGCTAGTAGAACATTATTGGGAAATTGAGATAATATCTATTGTAATGCTACTTAACGTAATCAGCTGCTGCGCCAAAATTTAGACGTTGGTATGCTTTGAAAGCATCGCTCGACTACACCTGCCAAATTATGAGGCTAATCCAAAATTTACGTAATTCAAAGGCATCCGTGTAAGATACATTAATTTGGTTCAGCAGGTCGCCTAGCGTCCAGTCGATTAATTCGCTATTACCACTATTGCTCATGATTAATTGATCACCTTGACATCTGAAGAATCAATTCAAAAGTTGATCATCACCGCTGTTTCCGATGTAACCCGAAGAGGACATGATGTTTGGATAGGCAAACATTTCAACTACAACACCAAAATATGATAAGCTTAATGCATCACTTTGGCGCAAGCAGCAAATTTACAATACAATACAATCCTTAGCATTTCAAAAGCAGTTAACATTTATCCCATGCACAAGATGTAGCGCCCTTAGACTTGTCTGAAGAGGAAAGTAGACTTGACACTATGGGCAGAACATGTGTTGTGGACGTACAGTAGGGCTTAAGGCTACTGGCATGGCGCGGAGGCCAGGCCGATCGGCAAGGGTGTACAGTGGAGGAGCACCGAAGTGACCAGCCACCGGAATCGGGAGTTCAACAAACAATTAACAGACTTTAAGGAGTTTTTTATGAACGTCTCGAAATATGTTTGCAAACTTGCAGGCATCTTTGTTCAGGGCAAGAATTACGGAACCTTCAGGACTGGTATTGTCACTGATTACTCCTGCTTTCCATTAATCTCCTCCACAAAACACTTCGAATTAGGTTCAATAAAGAAGTTAATGGGAATAAGTTCAAAGCCATAAAGTTTAGTAGACTTATCAATTAAAAAATGAATGTATCAGCATTCATGTAGAAACATTATGAAATGATTTCACGGAAACCGGTCATAAAACGAATAAAAAAGATAATAATGGACTGAAAAATAATCTTAAACTGCTACTACAAGTTAACGTAACCAAGGTTGCAGTCTACAAGGCTCTTAAATGAAGAATTTTAGAAGTAAACTATTTTCATATGCCTATTTATATAGACTAGTGTACTATTGTAAGATGAGAGAGAATCCCAATTTAACTGGGAATGGGGCTATTTTCTCGTTGCAAGAGAAACGGATTGGGCTGGTGCAATCACCTGACCCGGGGTGCTCCCGGAACCAGCCTAACTGCGTGTGCGGGCTCGGTGTAAACAACGGTGTCGTGAGTGCTGCTGGGTAAGTCTTTCTGTTGTGCCACTCTTCCACTACTCCTGTTGAGTTAATGACGCAAAAAGAATGTCATATTAGCCTAGCGACCTAAGTCAATTTCAAAATGATTGATAATTAATAAAATTACTGAAATTGCCGAAATTCACTCCCAAGTGGATTTACTGCACGCATTTTATTGTTTTGTATTTGAAAACATTGTAATCACACCAAGTCTACACTTCCCTATCAACGAGGCTCACCAAAGCGAAACATTCGAGGGTAAAGTCAACCGGATTGAGGCGTTAATGGGGCTGACATGTAAGACTACTGAATGATAACAGAAATTATCAGTTCTTCGAAAACCGGACAAACAAAATCCTTGATAGCCATTGTGACATCTTGACCCATTCTCTGCCAACTGCTGATGCCCGCAGTAAACTTCTATGGAGACGAGTTTTAGCAATCTCTTATCTTGCGATAAAGACTTTGACATTGCCTACTTGAGAATCGTTGGCTGGCACATTACGAAAACGGTGTTAAGTGAGTTAATTAAAGCGATGCTTCATAAGTCAGTCGAAGACATAGTGGATAATTAAATGAAGAAGTCAAGTCGTGTTCAATCCCCTGGTAAAGTGGATTAACGGCACTGAACATGCCAATTTTGGTCAGATGAAAATTGTTCACCTAACCCAATGGCAACCCTTGCTTCAGTAAATGGAACACGGGAGGAAACGCCCTCGAAATCAAATTGTTTGGCATGCTGCTAATCAAATTACTACCTACTGACAAGATTGATCATTCAGTTTACTCGGTGTTGCCATCAACTATAACCTTCGACTGCATATAAAACGTGGATGACAAATATACACTTGTACTCTAAAACAGTTATAGAGATTTTTAAGCACTAAGGACTTCCAATTTGTATAAATTTTGGAAAATTGCATACACACACATTGGACACTTGGATGTAATTACAAATTAACGCTGATTAAATTAAAGGCGATGCATGGATAAGAACAGGAAACAAGATGAGTGCCTGCGTAAAGAAACTCACTTAGGCATTAAATGTATCCGTGGAAATAGTTATTACTCAACTAGCGACCAAAATTTTCATGAAATACGTAACTAATACAATCTATTCAGGGAGTGATGCCCGCCTGACTACTGCCGATCCTCCCTTCTATGGGAAATTTGGCTGCACACTTGATGCTTTACCCATTTCCTGTTAACAGAAAGGTGCAGCATTCCCACTTCGTAAATAAGGAGAAAATATATTAAATTAGCGTATTAAATCACTCTTACACCGATGTTTAAGTAAAATCATAACGAGGACAATCGCATCTTTGGAGATATGCCCATTATTCCCAAACTTTCTCAACATGTTTATTTGGTAAGCTATTTGGCAATTCCTCTTTTATAAAGCGCTTAGTCCTCAGAGCTTAAAAATCTACTATCTCGCTTTTATTTCCCATTCCCTCAGTGTTTGCGTTTGTGTAATGCCAAAAATGGGTAATGGTCATCACCTGGTAATGGAGTGGGGCAGTGTCCGCCTCCTATCCAAAAAGGTACGTTAGGTCTTCTCACAGACGAGTTTTGTGGAGACATTTGCTTTACAGTGTGTCGCCTTGTAAGAATAGGACCATCCTCCAACTGATTGACTACTTGTGACGCTTTTTGAAGATGAAGAAGAAGAAGAAGCTTCCTAATTCCCTCTCGAGTTCCACTGTGCCGAGCCGTCCGATTTTACTTCCAGTTGTCCGGCGTTCGGTAAAGTCTTGGGCGAAGACTCCATGCTTCACGAGTGGATCTACAGCGCACTGCACAATACACAGCAAGAATGCTCTTTTTGAGATGAAGATGGAGGTGGAAGCGAAGTGATGTGTGCCTCAAAATTGTGCGATCGGGAATGGATGAATTGTTTGGGGGTAGCACTGATTTCTCGGTTTACTTAGAATTGAGATGGAAAGCCATTTCTCGTCACAAGTCAGTCAGGCATTCAGCACACAAGTCAGCTGGTAATGGCGCATTTCATAGAGTGAGCAAGGGAGTTGGGGGCACACTGAATGTCGTCCAAGTTTGCAGTCCTCAACCAATACGCGTGGGTCGGATCCCATTGTCAACCTCCACACCGTTCTCCTCACATCTGATGTGAGTGTAAATTGGAGGTCATGTTGGACGAGTTCCGTTACTCTTCAATCCTCACAGTCAATAGCGACACAAATTTCTTTTGTTCGAACGACGAAGGGTACTTCTGAGAGCAATGCTTCTTTCACATTGGGTGATTTCTCACCGTAATCAAATAGTTCAAACTGTTGGAATGGTTGGCTCCTGCTTTGATGAAGGACTGCTTCTACGGCCTTGCATTCGACCCAAACTAGTCGTAGGACACGCTCAACCTCACGGCTACATTGTCTTCAAGCGTCTGTAATGATTTGACCGTTCGGAGGAGCTGATTAGCACTGAGCTGTGCTGTACTGTACTCTACCCTACTGATAAAGGACGCATATTTGTGCGGTGCAATGTATCCAAACAATCACATGTATTTGATTTGGCAATTGTCCACCAGTTGCGACAAATCGTTGTAACCACCTCTAGCGAGCATCGTAGGAACGTTGTTGGTCGTGAGTTGTGTAAAGAGCGTCGAATATACGGCATAAGAGACTTCCAAGATGACTGATATGCTATGCTGAGGAGACACATGGAGGAGTAAGATGGGTGGATTGGAAGTCTGCAAACACACCACCTGTCTACCATTGACCTTCACTTGCAACAACAACTTCACCGAAGTGTCTACTTGTACAGGGGGTAACAAATCACACCTCACCATCTCAGTTGAATCTGAAGTGGAGGCTTGATTTTTGCACGAAAGTGTTAACAACCACAAGAGGGCGTGTGGATGTCCAGTTGACCGCAACAAGCTGCCCATAAAGGAGGCGAGGATGTGGTACTCTTTCATCTTTATCCAAACAAACAAGCACGATAATTAATTGCGTTGTTTCAGTAGCAGTAGCAGCAGCAGCAACGGCGGTGGCGGTGGCGGTGGCGGCGGCAGCAGACATTGGAGGAGAGGCGTGAGGCATGAGAACGAGAGCACACATCCTCTCCCTCTAATCTCAACAGGTCCGAGTTCAACTCCACCCTCCTCATTGTTTCCTGCCTCTAATTATAACAATAGCAGCGTCGCTCTTATCTCCTCTCTCTATTCTGCGTGAAGGCTTTTCATAGTTCTGCGTGTGTGTGTTTGTGTGTGTGAGGGCGATCTGTGAAAACTCGAAGTTTTTCGTAGAGAACCACGCTTTGTGTGAACATGCTGCTTGTCTCTGATAACAACTGTGTGGCCAAAGCGTCCAACCTGTCTCGAAGCCCCCTTCAACACATTCTCACCAACATCATCCACTTACTTTCCTCATTCATTCCTAAACTTCCACTCCCCAACAGTGATGCTGTCGCCCTCTGTCTGTCCACCTGTCTGCCGAGCCGGAGATTGCACAGCCCCAAGTGGGTGGGCAGACGAATAGTTAACAAGGCAAATAAACGTGTTGTAGTGCGAATCGACGATTGTTAGGACCACAAGCATGTGTGTGTAACCCTAAAATAAGCCACTTAGTGTTGATAGCAACTCCTGGAGAGGTGCAAATTATAGCCTGCTAGTGAGCGTACGAAGGTAGTCTCAAAGGTGTTGGAAGTGGGCATCACAGTGACGCTTGCACCTGAGTTAATTACAACTGCCACCTACCACCGTATAATTATCGTGTTCAAACGACTGCTATGGATGCCTCTAACTATCCATTACTTAGAGAGTCCTGGTCACTGGCATCAACATCACCACCACCATCATCATCACCACTCAGCCTATCCACCTCCAATCCACAGCTCTCTGCACTCGAATGCTTTGATTGCGTGCAAATGTAGAGTAGACCACAGTCACACTGGGAAATGCGCATCAGACATGCAAGCACAGTGGCAGCGGAGCCAACTATGGACCTAAGTAGTAAATGATCAGAACTTGATGCTCTCTTTACGCGACCGCCATCCTGTTCGGAGTGATCGAGTTGAATACCTCTGCGAATTTGACCACTCCATTTTCGCCTGTAGCGGTAGTTGAATGGGAGGAGTGCTAGTACTTGTGTGTGAATGTGCAGTATCCACTTCGGTGGACGAAAACGCCAGCAGCACTCTCGGCAACCTAGCTACAGTGTAGAATGATGTCTGCATGTTCGGTTCATTAGTTGGATTGGTGGATGTCATGCGAATGGCACTAATGAATGATTTCTTCATGTAGAAACTGTCGGAGCAAACTTTTGGAGTGATGGGTGGTACTCGAAGTTGTTGCATTGTAGCGGAGGTTTCTGAGCTATCTGAGAATGACCTTGAGGTGGAGGAAGAGGGACTGGAGTGGGAGTCGAGGTGGAGGGTATGGTTGTTGCCGGGATGGATGCAACCGTGTGATGTCGTCTATCCAAGTAAAGCTTTGTTGGCTGTGGTTGGAGTTGTGATGGGACAGAAGGGAAGTAGAATTGGCAAGAAAGTGAAAGGTGTTGATAACTAACACTGTTGATGACTCGAATTGTCAGCACCCTCTATTGAGCACTCACGATTTATCCATCTGACTGTCATAGTTCATGTATGGTCAGAATGGTTTGGGAGGAATGCTGTGTGTGAGGTGAATACCCATTGATTGTTTTCTTGAAATGTGGAGAAAATTTCGACAGGTGCAACTAAGGCAATAAATTAAATCAACCGAATTCAAAGGGGACCACGTGTCTTATGATAGCCTCGAAACAACAGAAATTTGTTCTTGTCACACCTCCGTCTTTGTGCACTTACTCGCCTTTGAGTAACTACAATGTAGAAGGTAAACGGCAAATAATTTGAACCGTTACTCTTCCTCCTTCCTTCTCATCCTCCTAAATTCACTGCGCTGTAAGGATCCAAATCATTCGAATAAGCATATACATACAGATTAGCGACTTTACTTGGTCGAGGAAAAAGGTGATTGGGTGAACCATGTGGGCTTTAGGCTGATCCCTCACATCTTTACTCAGGAATCACCAGAGATAGAGACTAATGCAGCAACCTGAGTCAATGCATCAAGTTTTGAATAGGTTATCATCAGAATCATAGCGGATGAGCATGAGCCTGAGTTTTTACTTTATTGTACAGACATGTCAGTTTACCGCTGTGGAGGAGGGTGGCCATAGTTACAACTTTAAAGATCAAGCCTACATGCACATATGTGTGCAACCACGACAGCGTGTACACGCCTCGACACCTGCACGCACAAAACACATGCGCATGGGCGCTGATGCGAGAATGTGTGATAAACACTTTTGCACACATGGAGAAGTAGGGAGGGCCCGCCTTCAACAACGGAAGCATAAATTGGTCGCTTATCACCTGCCTTCTACTTGGGTGGCGCAGTCGCCATGACAAAATTAAATGTTTGTATCCATGCCGACAGCGAATTTCTAACTCTGCCCTCTCTTGACGTTGGCCACAAGTTTTATGCATATATAGTGGCACAGTTACGTGACATCTGTTTTTTGTCATTTTATGGTAATCGGTTGTCTCGGATCGCGTAATGAAATTATACACCGAGTTTAAGAAGTTGATCATTGTTTTTTTAAACAGTATTGTCCTTTCGTTTGGTCTTTGAGCATCTAAATTGGTTAAAACTGTTTATATTTAATGCCTTCACATTTTATCAATGTTTTTCCCTTAGACTCGGGTACCAAGCGTATAAATTGTCACAAACCGTGAGATATTGTTCTGCAATGAGTTCCTACATCGGTCTGCCTCTACTCATTGTAGGTAAAGAATCGACCAATTCGGTGATCTTACACTGACATCTTGAGCATCTAAACTCTCGGAAGGTTTATTTCCTTGTTATATTTGATTTCATAGTTTATAGATTGCATGTGGCTAAAGAGGTCCATTTGGGACTGGTCGTGTAATCATTGTAATTTTTCTTTCTCTTCAAACATCCACGTCTTCAACCTTACCAGGATGCAACCCCGACTTCCAGGAGGCGAAGAAGACCTTCTAGAAGTCCCAGTAGTGAAATGGCGCCACATGAGTTAAAAAGGGAGGTGGGAGGTTGGTTTTTTAGCCGTTGGTAAGAGGCAGCAGCCTTTCACTTGCTACTAAAGTGTGCGTTGGCGTCTGCATTGTAGATGTACGCGCCTGCACGCAAAAGAGGTGTTGGTGGTGATCGGGAAAGGCAGTAGAGAGGATGTAATAGCATTAATGATGAGCAGCGCTATTACTGGATTCCGCCCTTGGAGATCTCCTCACCACTATTATCAAACGATGATCCAAAAAACCTTCGGAATGTCTGTTTACAAATCAACAAACGATGCGACTAAAAGAGTTCGCGCCCCTTTGTTTAGCATCATATTCATGATGAATTATGGACATGTGAATTCTTGATATATGAATGCAATTTTCATTCGAACGCTAGGCTCAGAATCGGCAATGTCGGATCATGGTTGGTTAATAAAATTGATCAGATCACTTTCATGCTCACGCAATTTTTGAGAATTATTAACGTCAATACAAACGGTGGATCTCTTGAAGAAAGCGTAAATCCGTCGAAAGGTCCTCCTCGTCATGCCTTTAAACACAGGTGATTGAAAATGTGTTAAGGCTTTAATTTTGGTCGCTTCACATCTTTTACCACACACACACACACATACAGATTGCACACCTGCTCTCACCCTTCCATGATGTTCTATTCATACTCGCAGTTTCATAAATCTTTACCCGCCTTCTTGTACACGCGTAGAAAGAGAGCGCAAACAAATGAAAGGCCGACACCCGGTCCCACGGTTGACTTGACGCACAGATCAAAGACCCCGGAGAGGCCTCTTGTCGAATAAACAGCAGAGCGCAATGCGCACGCAATGTGGAAGTTCCCGTTGCACTACCGCCTCGTCCGCACAGGCCGCGGTGTCGGTGAGAAGGAGGGGGTTGAGAGACACCACTTGCTTCATGCTCATTGTTAGCCGTCACAAGTGGCTTATGCACCAGTTTGATTGGCTTGTTTCTTGCCAATTCCCAGTGGGGCATCATAGGATAAATGATGTTAAAAAAATTGTAAAATGTATTGCTTCCTGGGTAATAAACGAAACGATTTAGATTTTACTAGGTCAGATTTATTTAGTTTCCTGCAATCGACTTGTGGAGTACATAATACTTGATCGCCCTCGAAAAGACCAAATTTATTGCAGATTTCTAAGACTTTTCTGAATATTTTTTTAAATACGCCTACTGCTATTTTATAAATCTATGTGAATTTGGAATGCAATCTGCACAACATGTTGTTTGCACTAGCGAATTCCGTTTTTCTCTACAGAATGTAGGTACGTTCAATCCATATAGCCAGAAATGTTCTTTAGACTAAGATAGATTGCGTTTCTGAAAGGCATAAAGATCTGAGTGACATCAGCTAAACTTCCATTCCGTTTGCACTGAATCTTTTAAGAAAGCATGATGGGGCTGCACTTTTAAAATTTACTTTATCCTAAAGGCAAGCGATAATTGGGTACAGAATTTTTAAATAACAATTTGCCACAAATACCAACATTTTGACATTGGGGGTGACCAAAGTGAGCGAGAACAATTGTTCTAATTTGTTAGTAAGAACACAACTGCAGCATAATGCGATAGCATACACTTTAATCGAATGAAAAATGATCACAAATGATTAGACTTGCAATTATACATAGAGTGCCGTCAAAATCTCCCAAATTACTTTAGTCACACTAAACTTTTTGTCGCACTATCAGAAGGGATTATTTTATCGACGGGCAAAGTATTTTATAAATGTGGACAAGTATACTAATTTTCAGAGCTAAATTAAATTGATTTGTAATCGTTGGAGTGCTTTAAAGCTTACATTATAAAATCCCAGTTCCTGACCCTAAAAACTGAAAACAGTCTAATTTTTACGTACCTCCAATGGCACTAGTTGTTAACTTAGGTGTTTGTTGGAGCAAATATCATACTTGTTTTCCTATTAGGTGATGGAAATGGCCAACTAAGGAGCGTCATTGCGCTGATCAGATGCCTTGCTTATTTGTGCGCCTAACAACGTGAGCTCTCCAGTCTCTCTAGGTCGCATTTTCCCTTGAAGCATGGCCTTCAAGCCATACTAGTAGGTCTCGGATCCCTTTGTGAACTGTTAGTGCATGTCCCTCTAAAAAATGTTGCTTTGTTACGGCTTCAACGAAGACTCGACACAGTGCAGTCATCTTGGTACATGTGCAGCTTTAGGCAAATCGGCTAGGAATTTAATCCCTATGGAAGTCCCCGAGTCATACCAAGAATGAGCTTATTAATTTGGATAAGCAAGACGCCGGATTTAGTCAGTAAGTGTGCGATTCAGATTCCATCGTATTGAGTGATTAGCTGGTGCTTATGTGGATTAGCTCAAGCGCAACATCGAGATTCAAAAAGCCATTTAAGTCCAAAAATGTGGATTCAATAGACAACAGGTACACTAAGTCAAGTTCATTCCAAAATACTTGCAAAGGTGTAGCACATTTAAAGCGAAAGAGCCATGATTTTGTTTAATAGCGTAGTCGTAGGCAGGTTTATTAATTCCTTCTTTGGAAAATTTGAAGCATTGTAGCAGTATAGTGCTCTAAAAAGGATGTAAATCCAAGATAGCGCGATTGTGCAAATCCTCCGCTTTATGAAGTGAATCCTTCCTTTGACCCTTTATTCGATGAGCATTTTGATGATGCACACCTCTCCTCAAACTACCCACTTAGTTCAATTCTTCGTATCCCTGTACTTTTGAGGCGAAGACTAGCCTAGGCCAATGTGCGCCTTAGAGGTCCATGGATGGCTTAAGTGATGCAACAGCATATGAGGCTTCATCGACAATGGCAGTAAAACAAGCTAGCAGTAAGGGCAAGCAAATTATTAAAACCAAAAATTTTTATTCGAAGGCATTACAAGCAAGTTTTTGTAACTTAAAGAAAAAACTAAGTATTTTTTTGTTTGAGTCGTTATGACCCTGCCGCGTAGAAGGAGTTTCTCTGTACCGTTTGGACATGTCGGAGCCATCAATACAAAATCTTTTAGATCAGGTGTCTTTACGTTGGATATTTGTGGGAGGGAAGGGTGGTGTCGGGAAAACAACGTGCAGTTGCAGTCTGGCAGTGGAACTGTCGAAAGTTCGCGAGCGTGTCCTCATTATTAGTACAGATCCTGCCCACAATCTCTCTGATGCATTTGATCAGAAGTTCTCGAGAGCACCGACTCTAGTTAATGTAGGAGTGCTGTTTATTTGTGATGATGTTTATGCAGTTTATTTGCTCTGAAGTTAAGTTTTGTGCTACCTGTTGCCTGACGATAATCTGTTGGTTTTGAGTGATCTTACGTGTGCTTTTACGTTTTAGTCATGCTCAATCGTTAAGCGTAATGATAACTTTTTTTGATATCACTTGACATGACCTACCAAATCTAGCAATCATGAGTCGTTGGGACTCAGCCATGGTATACAACCTTGGTCGTATGCTTCTTCTGCCCTCCCGGGGTACCCCAGTTCAAAGATATTGTTATTGCCGTGTAGATAGACTGGAAGGTTTGAAGTGTGAATAGATTATCCCGCTAAGGATGCTGATGAACTCACTGAAACCGAGGAGTGTTCGTAGTTGAAACTAATTTAATGCCAATACCACTTGACTGCATTTATTTAAAGGGCTTCAACAATCTGTACGCGATGGAAATTGACCCCAGTATGGGTATTGAAGAACTCGAAGAGGACGTCTCTGGCGCTGATGAGGCTACTCATTCTGCAGATCTTCGGAGAACTTTGGCCAGTGTGTTGACTTCCATCCCTGGTATCGACGAGTATATATCATATACGGAGGTCTTTCGTCTCGTGCGCAGCATGGACTACTCAGTAGTTGTGTTCGACACAGCTCCAACTGGGCATACGCTTCGTTTGCTTGCCTTCCCCGAACTGGTGGAAAATGGGATGAGCAAATTGGTCAGGCTAAAAAATTCTATAGCGCCTTTGCTCAGCCAGATGATGTCCTTCCTCGGTGTTGGTAGTGCTGGTGGAGGTATGCTAGCCTCAGAAGACTTTACGCAAGCCATCGAAGCTCGCCTGCCGATTGTGCGAGAAATAACTCAGCAGTTTAAGGATCCTAGCCAAACTACGTTCGTTTGTGTCTGCATAGCAGAATTCCTGAGTATGTATGAAACGGAGCGTCTCGTGCAAGTAAGGAGTTATTCTCTCTACTTACTGTTTTAGGCTCTAGCGGAACAGGAAATTGACATCCACAATATTATTGTAAATCAACTGCTTTTTCCAAATATTGTAACAAGCGAAGGTAGTAACCGAAGCAACTTAAAATCGGCTGAGGTGCCGACAGAATGTGGTATGTGCAAAGCCCGACATCGGATCCAAACGAAGTATCTCGAGCAGATTCTTGAACTCTATGACGATATGCACGTTATCCAACTGCCACAATTGGACGAGGAAGTAAGGGGAAAGGACAAAGTCTGCACCTTTGCCCAGTACCTTCTCCATCCCTACACTCGACCAAGCCCATCCGGCTCTCGATGACAATCCACGTCCTACTTTCAATTTTATGATTAAGAAAATCGCGTACCCGATCTATTACCTTTTTTTCATCTCCCCTTTAGAAGTGAGTGGGAATTGCATTACCCCTAATTTTGCAAAGACAGTTAAATGGGATTTTAAAAGGTTTATTATGGGCAACAGGGTAGGACAGGTTGGATATCTACAGGTGGTGGTGGCGGTGAGCGCCGTTTGGAGGAGCCTAGAGGGACATGTTTCTACCTTCTACGGACATGGGGACTGCACGGACGAAGCGAGTTTTCCTCCGCACGGCTGCGTTCTTCGCCAGTGCACGGATATGCTTCTCTATGCGACTAGAAGCTCCTCCGAGAGATTGTGCCTGCTGAATCCGTCGCCTTCGTATAGGATGGGGTCCGTCCCTCTCTCTGCCCTCCTCGTTGTAAACGTCGACCGCATCCCCCTCTTCAAATGCGGAAGAGTCGGCGGGTACATTCCACTTGGGGCGTATCACGTAGTCCTTGTTCGAGGGTTGTGGAACACGAGCCCTGTTCACCCAACCCGGGTCGCCTGGCCGCAGTGGACTGTAGGTGTAAAAAAAAGCCGATCAGGATTGCCGGGTTAGACTTCTGATGGGAATAGGCAGTTAAAATGTGACTCACGTCGGGTTGTCGGAGGATTTCTGGTTCACGTCATTGTTGTCCATTACTTTGCTACAAAACAAGTCGCAATGATAATAATAAATGTCTTCAGGGGATGCTGATTCACCTGTTGTCCACTAAGTCAGAAACAACGCCCGATTACTAGGTGGGTGATATCAGATATCGGTTGTAATTTTTAAGGATTCAGTGGTAGAGTGACATAGGTGGGTCGACACTGCCAAAAATTAAGACAGCTTCCTCCAAGGTGAATCGAGTGTCTGGCATTGCTACTTATTGGAAAAAAAGACGCCCAAACTCACTTAATATTACGACGTTTGGGAAGATGTTCAAGGTCTAACTGCTTTCGTTCCTCTCTCGTAAGAGATCCATAATCACTGGTTAGATTAAAGATGGGTCTCGACCACTCGTCTAAAAAGGGTGTCAAAATTAAAAGCAAATGATTGAGCGACGATAGTATTAATTAACCATCAGACTGTTAGAACACTAATACAGTAGGATCCACCTAAAATTTGATAAAGATACGGAACTTACTAATCAGGTGACCCGCGAGCATCTTATTAGCCTTTGTCTCTCGTGGATGTTTGTATAGATACATAACAGCTTTGCCGATGCCTGAATCACGTAACAAGTCCGGGTCCTGAATATGAAATTCACCAAGATGTCGCAAAAGAGTTTCTCTGATAGTAACACTGGGCAATGTATGACCGGAAACGGGAGAGAGCCACTCAGTGATAGCACTTAGAATGCCATTGTCAATCAGAGCAGGCTTCATACCGGCTCTTATAAGCAAACTGGTAACTGCATTAAGCATGCTCAGTTTCTTGGTAGCGGGCCTATTTTTAGAGAGTAGACGACGATCCTCATCTGCGGCACTTCTCATCCTACTGATAGTTTCGCGAATAATCTCATCACTGTCGTTGAGAAACTCTTCGTCCCTACCTAGCCGCCTTCGTCGACGCGTTTCCTCACGTCGACGACTCATAAATCGATCAAAGTCGGAAACGAACTCTTCTCCCTCGTCTTCATCATTATCGCTTGCTACCTGTTCCCGAGGCTGCTGGTGGTGCTGTTGATGGTGAACCTCGTCCTTTCTAGTGGCGACGGCGGCAACGCCAGCTGTTGATGAAACAGCCGCCTCCTTTTCAACTTCATTTTCCGCAAAGCCCTCGAAGTCTCCTTCTTCCTCAGCATCGCTTTCACCGAAGATGTCTGCGATCATGCCCTTGGCCCCTTCCTCATCTCCGTCGAAGCCTTCAAAATCAGCATCAGCCTTATCCTCTTTCTCATTCTCATCTGATTCGCTCTTTTCGTCCTCCTCCTCTTCATCCCCACTGGAAAATACCCTTTTCTTACTTTTCGAAAAGATATCGGGTAATGATCCACCATCTTTTTCAAAAGCTTCTGAACCCATCCGCCTTCTCTTTACTTCATTTGCATTGCTTTCTGGACTGCTCAAAGATGCCTCATTATCACTATTACTTATGGCAAGTCGGGATGGAGTATACGTTGGCGTTGTCGGTGACATGAATGGTTCTACCCTGTACTCGTTATCCGAGCCGGTAGCGTCCAGTTCACCTTCTGGAGGAGTTTTTGTATCAGTGATGGAATCAAGGGAGTGATCACCCACTTCTATTGGAGCTTTGTCTTCAGGTTCGTATGTCTTTCTAGTAGCTTCCATGGGTGAGCATGAACATCTACAAAATGGAGCCAAACAAATAAACCATTCCTATTCTGCACGAATTCGAACTACCAAAAACCCTCAAGCCGTAGACCCGCCTCAGTACTTAGACTGAAATGAATGGAACCGACCCCTGAGCTGCAAAAAGGCAACCCTGAGATAACCACACAAGCAAGCCACATACAACACAAAACACCGTAAACGAAATGGACGTCAGTCCTCATAATTATCCTTGTAGGCACGGAACACACAAAGCACGGCACAGATATAGATAACCCAGTGAGAAAGGTCAGCGCAACCCACCAGAGCGCAAAGCCCACAAATGACCAGATGAAAAGATTGTGCTGATTTATTCATTTAAACAGAACAATTAAAAACCCAAAATAGTTGCTGCCGGAAAGTGTCGAATACAAGTTTCATGAAATATGTTTCCTAAACCAAGGCATTAATGCGCCCATCACCACCATGAAGACTCTGCAACTGTTAAACAAGACGATTTTAAAGATCAGTCCATAATTATTTAAGTTCTCTTTTCGAATGACATGACCCTTCGGTTTGGTGTTAAAGTGACGAAAATCTGTGTCTTAGATTTTAGCACGGATCAATAATATGATTAACGAATTTGTGTTATTTTTAATCTCAACATGAAATCAAGACCGCAAACAACAGGTTCACACCAAAAATTCGTTAACCTAAGTTTATTTGTAAACCAAAAAGAATCTATATGCATTTTGACAAATTATACTTCCCTGCAAAGGAGTTTGTTTAAGGCGTCGATGATGGGTTTATTCAAGGCGCTTGATATGTGTGTCGTAACTTGGTAAAATGTGGTCTTCGTTTGACCTAGGCGCGATAACGCCCGGGAGTTTTCTATTATATGTAATTGCAGTTCTCACATTCGGGTGCATTGCAGTCGGGACCGCTTGCTATGTTATCTTTTCGCTAAACAAACGTTCCGACCCCGAGAAATTGCCAAATATGCGTAAACGAGATTTCACTATACAGGAACTTAGTCAATTTAATGGGAATGGCCCCGATGGTCGGATCTTGATCGCTGTGAATGGAAACGTTTTCGACGTTACTAATAACGGCAAAGAATTTTACGGGAAAGATGGTCCCTATGCAATTTTTGCTGGTCGTGATGCCTCAAGACCTTTGACAATGTTTACCACCGATATTCCTCCTTGCAATGAAGAATATGATGATTTATCAGATCTTACCTCTGACCAAATGAAGAGCCTCAAGGAATGGGAGTTGCAATTTCGTGGTAAGGCCTTCACGTGCCCGCAGACTGTAAACAGTTCATTTGGATGAACGCTTACATTTTTGCTTTGGCTTATTGCCACAATGTCATCTGTCTAATAATCTCTCTGTTTTGAGCAATGATTTAATCTGTGTTACTGCGTCAAAGGAAGATTGTGCGCATTTTTTTTCAGTTAACACTGAGATCGGATATTTGTCTATTCTAAGTCGTCTTTATATCATCTGATCACGAAGTCAAGTTAACTGAATTAGTTTCACTGCAGCTTTCAAGCTTTGGGCATTCCCGAATTTTCGTAAGGTTTAGGATTCATGATGGCGATTCTAATTACCTATGCATGAGCGATTAAGCAATGCTGTACTTTACCTGATCAAGAAATCGAGAATATTTCCTAGAGTTCTGGAAAATTTTCGGGCCTAATTATTGTTCGATTGGACGCATTATTTTTGCTAGGTCTGCGGTTTGAATTTTCCACTTTTAATTCACGTGAGTAGAATTTTACTTTGGTGCTGTATACTTCTATCACAGTGTGTGATTATCATTCTGTGTTTCAGAACGGTATCCTCTTGTGGGGAAGCTTTTATCCCCTTCAGAACCTCATCACCTCTACGAAAGCGCTGATAACGAGGAGCCGTCTCAGGTCGATGCTCTCACTGGTTCAGCAAAACCTAAGACTGACTAGAGTGATGCAATTCATGATACATTTTGCACACACCGCTCTAGACCAGTGTCTATATTGAGCCTTCCTTTGGAGCTCCTGATAGTTGTAGGGAGCTCTGATTGCGCTTATTTTGTCTGTTTGTGCCTCTTTGTACATACAAGTCTGGTTGTTCTAAACATTTTTGTTTCAGTAACGCTGCATAATTCATTGATGTATAACCCTCCATGACCAATAAATACTGAAGTCGCTAACATTTTTCATTCTTTGAGGCTAGCCAAAGCCAACTCTTCTCGTTTATAGGCGCGCTTGAAAGGTTGTGATTGGGCATAGAAGGACGTTCTATCTGTCATCGTTGCCTTCATATTTACAGATTCGGATAATGTGGGCATTATGTTGCTAACTGTGCATTCATCTAGCATGGTTTTCCTTCTGAACATGGTTCGTGTAATGGGCAGCCTACGGGTAGACTTTCGCACTATCTGTATGCTGCTGTGATTCTTGTAGTGCCTAATCGCCCGGCAAACTAACAGAAGCTGAGTGATGAGGTGGGGGAGATTTCGTATTATTAAGCTTAAGGACGGTGTAGTGGCCCGGGGTGAATGTTGAGTTGGGACACTTTTTGAATTCGCCTATAATACCATTGATGGGAATCATGTGTTACTCGGTGCTCAAGGTGCTGGCAGTGCTTTCAGTCATTTGAGGTTGTAATGGTGCTATAGACACTTGGCGACGTGCTTTTCTGATAGAAGCGTTTAGATTTTCCAGAGACCACCAAAACGTTTACACCTTTCAATGAAGGCTCATTGATACTGTAATTTCTTATGTGTAGTTGCATAAACCTGTTTACATAGCTTCTAAGTGGATCAACAAAGTACTTCAATAAGGGGAAGTAAATGACTCCTGCAAATGGGAAAGGAAATGTTTGGTCACGCCATGGGAATTAAGACCCTCCTAACGGGCTATAAATAGCTCATTGACCCAATTTTTGCGGGATTTAGATGTACTAAAATGAACACTTGACTTTTGATTTTGCGAAGTCCTTTACATGAAACTACAAGTTCAACGCAAGCTCCCAAGTATGCGGTTATTTATCTAGATGAACAAGAAATACTCGAAAATATGGAATACATTGCAGAAATTGGCAGGTACAGGTAGCATTTGTAGTTTACATAGACTAAAGAAAGGTCGCATGCTTAACGGTGGCCTTCACAGCTCTTGCCAGAAATGAACTACAAAGTGGACTTGTTTGATCTACTATGGTTGCGTCATCTTAAAGCACACTTCATAGTCCAAAATGTTTTACTGAGCGCAACGAGCGAAACGGTTAATACTACTGGTAATAGCTCGGTGCAAGCAGTACAGGATGGGGCAGACACATAGTAATGCGAAAAGAGCTGCACCCAATTTGCCACTTGCTGTGGGTCCTGGGTCCCGCTCCATCCTAGTCAATAACTTGCAACAATCCAACTGTTACCCTTCTTGGCTTAACGGCGAGCAACCGCCCTTACCGCATCGTTAAGTGCTTGCCGGAAATCACATCGAACCCGAACAGCAGGTGCAGGTGCGGAATCGCGACGGCCACACAGCCTACGACACCGGATGTACACGTCTGAAGTTTGTGCACATTATGGTTGACAGCTGTTTGGAGTGAACTGTGACAAGTTGTGCCGGCTGTTTAGAGTTTATTTTAGCGGACTTTTCTAGCTATCTCAAAAGTGTTCCTCCAAAGCCAAAAATTCTTATCATTCCCTACTTATACTTGAAGAGCGGCTAACATCGGCACGATAAATACAGCATTTTGAAGTATAACCACATGGTAAGGGAAAAGGTCGCAATCATCAAATGATCCTCGAGGGAGAGTCTCGTCGAAGCCAAGTTGATAGGTGATAAGCAGCAAATCACGTAAATTTTTAGCACATTTATTCTCCACTGTTTGACTGCTTTATTGGCGTATTGTCGAGGATTAAAATGGGGCAATTGGGTTCGTAAATGCCAACACGCTATCGCTGTAGCAGTGTATCCGTGTGCATGGTTTGTGCTTAAGCTGCCAAATCCCTTCACAGTGCTTATTTATTTGCCAGTAACAGGCGGATCTACTGGATGAGGGTGGTGTCGTAATTCAAAATACAGAGTGTTGACGTTTAGCTCGAGTTGAGTCATTTCGGATTCCTGTAACAAATATAGCATCTCCTCTTCATGCTTAACAAATCGCTTGGTTATCACAATCGAGTTCCTAGCTAAAAGCGTCCCCGACTTGACCCTTGTGATGAGCGTCGTGCTTCTCGACCTTTGGTGTTTCAATGTGACCGCTGAGCAAGTTAACAACGCACAATTTTTGCAGAGCAACAATTTATAACTTTTCTTCATCATTTGAGACCGCTTAAATGCTGTAGAAGTAATTGCATGTTTTTAAAATTACTTATCACATCACTATAGTGAAAAGCAGCTTTGCATCAGAATCTGTCCCTTTGAAGTAGGTTGGCTAAAATTATTGCCATGAATTGTTCTCCAGCTCGTTAATTCTCCTAAGCAGATGAATATATATTAAGATAAGACAGAATAGAAGAGGACGTGCTGAAGAACATGCATTCTCACAACCAGAAGTGAAATCTGATTTTTGAGACGCGTTTCTGATTTTACCAAACTTAAAAATTTTTACTTCTGTTTTGGGTGCATAGTAAAGTGTGCAGAATGGAATCCCAGACACTACAAAACCCAGCACATTTTCATCAATCGTTGTTGTTCATCTATAACAATAAATGGAAATTTTCATTCTAAGGTCGATCACTTACTGATTTCATTAATCGTTTCTATGTGAGCTTTACAGAACGACATCAATCAGAGTTGTGGAAGTTTGATGTTGCATCCTCAAGACTTTATTGAAGAAGAGGGAAGACATAATATTCGGGCACAATATCTACATAGTAGGGGTAAGGGTCATTGGCATGGGCCAGAGGCCAGTCCACCCAGCAAAGGCCAGTGACCAAGGTCCAAAATGTGACCCTCTACTAAGACCGCGAATTAAACAGACAACCAAGGTATTACAGCGTAAAAGCCTAAAGACTGCTGCTAAATTACGTATACACAGGCTCGCCTGAAGGGGGCGCAAGTCGACCTCTCACGCCGTCTCCACGTAGTTACCGCATTAAGTTAAATGGAAGAAGGCATGAAAAGGCGCTGCCAAGGTCCACAATATTGGAATGTAATTCCGAAGCGCGTAACATCCGCGGAGCAGCCCTATATACATTGTGTATTTCGGTGGGGTGCAATTCAGTAAATAGCTGTTAAAAAACTGAAGTTATTTTAACCTTAATAGTCGGTTTAAGTGCTACAGTCATTATGCTCTAAATCTTAAGCTGAAATGAAGAATTGCAGCGTGAAGATGCTCAATCAGGAGTCCGTCCATTGGTGCACCGCAATTTTGCTTGACACAGTTCAGGTGGTGAGTTGGCAGGTTGGGCCAGCCCTGTGACAGGAAAGGCGCTACCGCTTCCTGGGGTGGAGACTAACGCAGATCTCTTCACAAAACTCTGGATGTTAGTAGAGTTTCACAACAATCCATGACTTCTCCAACCGGTATTCTCGATTCATAAGTATGAAACCAGAGAAGGGAGGAAAAAACAAAGAGAATGTTACACTGGGCTGAAATCGCCTGCATAACGCATTATGTATCGAAAACTTACTCATTTTTTATTCTAGTTAAGGTTATTTTCACTTTCTTAAAAAAGATTTTTGTTTGAATTTATTTAACACCTGGGGCTTTTGCATTATACTTTTGTGAAAAAACTTGTCCAAATATGGAAAAGTGGACATAAAAACTCCAAGGTTTTGAATTTGAGTTAGGAGTTAATATTTCTGACGGTTTGGCATTGGCCGTTTGCTTGCATTCCCTATCAGAAATAAGCTGACAGGAGCTACTGCCGCTGTAATACTTATATTCTTTAAATATCCTTTGTAGGCCAGAGGTGGGAAATCAATGTGAACCTCGTGGCGGAGCGGCGCGGTGACTCGCAAGAGCGTGATCCATCTCCGCCCTAAATTTCTGTATTTGGCCTCACTGTACAATTTTCTCCCCCATAATAAAGGTGTCGAAGCATGTTCCGACTTCTAATAACAAGGGCGACCAGAAGAAAGAGGAGGAACCCGTGCGTTCTCCGGTGAAGTACACGCAGTGCCAAACCGTTAGGCACAATTTCTTCTGTAATAGGCTGGAAGACCTTACCCCAACTTATTCAATTTTCATGTATCAGGGGCACCAACAATATTTGTTGTATTGTTTGACAGTTGTGTGACCACTTGAGAGAGCAGGAACGATGCCATGCGATTGGATGGTTTGCAAAAGAGGGCGGAGTTGATTTAAAGACTCTTCATTGTTACATTTCCATGACAAAGCAAATCCAATAACACACACAATGGCAGTCTTTTAATGAAAAAGCCTATATTGTCTGATATTCGAACTGGTGTATACCGTATGGAGCGTCTTAAGACTTTCTTGAAGACAAAAGAAGGCGCAATGCTTGGGCAGAATGCATACATTTGGCGAACAGAGAGGAGTTGGAGCTGCTGGCCTGACTGAGAGGCCAGCCCACCCGGCAAAGGCAATATGGCCATCCCTATCACCGTAACCGGAACCAACACTGCAACAATCAGAGTATTACACCGCGAGGTGTCCATATCCAGTTTCAGTGATTGGTCTTGCCACAAAAAACTTTCAAAATGTTCCCAAAGAATCTCAAAGCATGCGATATTAATCAGTCAAAAATTGGCTTAGAAATCTAAATTTGGGGAGGAAAATTAGAGAAAGAGCAGTTGCTGATTCCCAAATTTTCTAAGAAATCCGCGATATGAGGTTCGAATTAAGGTGTCAGTATTGCTGAGGCCTTTGGGGGTGGGGGTGGGGGGGAGGAAGGGGCCCTTGGCTCATGCTGGTAGCTCCAAACCCTTCTGTATGTCAATGATGCAAGTTTTTCCAAGTATCATTTTTTGTTCGTTTGCATTGAAGTCTTGGAGTGTTGCATAGGGTCAAAAGAGGAGAAAAGAACAATGCTAGTAAGAGAAACGACAGTAAAAAACAAGTCGCCAACTCGAGTGGTTGATTCCCATTAATTTGTATTATAAACACTTCTGCAATATCGGGTGCTTAGAGTCATGATGATTCCAGTAGGTTATGATGAAAATGGAGACAGGATAGGAGGTTATTTTTAGGGCCTTGAAAAGGGAAGGATTTGGCTTAGGTTAGAATCCATGCTTAGCCATAATCCACTGTGTGATTGTGTCGTAGCTCAAATAGTCATGGATCTACTTGATAGTTTATTATACGACTTGACCAAAGGCATTCTCATTTTGGGTTGTCAGCAACATGCCTATCATTGTTTCGTGGCATAAATGGAAGATTGGCATGTGGTTGAACATACCAGCGCATACTTAGGACTATTTAATCCAAAATGGGAGCAGATATAAACAAAACGTACACGTCTTTTAAGGACTCTGCGACTTCGGGAGCCGTGACATCGGAATAGAATAAAGGAGGCGTCATCTGATACTAGGAGAAATCCTGGTTGCTACCTACTCAAACATCAGCTTTGTTTTGAAATTTATGCTATCGTATGTGGTGGGACTGAAGTCAACTTATTAAAAGCATGTTCAAAGTCAGCATTAAAAGACAGTGGAAAACTTGTAAAATCCACTAAATTTGTGAGGTCTTCGGAAAGAGCGGAACAATACAAGGGAAATGCTATTAGGTCGGTGCTCTTAGCCGGTTAGTGCTCTCTGGTGTGCGATTAATGGTAGACGCGCCCCACTCAGCCACCACATCAGATAATGCAGTCCCATCCCATGCAAGATAAAATTAAGGAACTCCAAAAATCCCTAACAACCCAGGCGTGGGAGGATTTGCTTTAAGCCTCCTTAAAAAGAAAAGCCTATCTTATCTCCCTTTATCTTCTGCATAATGGTTCATTTTATTGTAGTTTTCATTAAAGCGCTCCTTGGGCAAACACTTCTCACAATTGTATTCTCATTTTACTGCCTTGTGCAGCAAAATACATTTATTACAGACGTTCAAGTCTTGTTGAATTAATGCCTACTCAAGTCAAAATAGATAGCAAATGCATAGTTTCGACGTCTATTGTTAAATAAAAAAAGAGCGTTAAAGCTTTTCATAACTAGAGGCCCACATAAGATGATAATCTCATGACGTATTAGACGCCATCAAGGAGGAGGAGGAGGAGGACACGCTCGGTCGTGATATTGCTAACGCACAAAGCTTGTCCTCGTCCAACCCATCCACCCGTTTAAGGAGGACGAGGTGAACACTGAATCGGTATAATTTAACTGCAGGCTGGTGCCGCCTTTGAGGGCTATTTCAGCTTTATTACTTGGAAGAAAAATAACCAAACAGGGCTCATGACACTTGTTTTTACTTTCTAAAAAATGTCCAACGTGTGCGGTCATTAATTTGGTTTTAATCCTCTATCTGAGGGTAATGTGGTTTACAAGGTCCTAATGGTTCTGACTTTCCGGCCTTTTTGGGGGAGTTTCATTTCTTTTCTAAATCAGCATTCATCTCTATCATATTGCGTAGTCGTCGTGCCATTCTCGTCAATCGAGATGACCCAAGCACGGCTTACGGGAATCCCTGCCCTTCCCACAATCTTCCACTAGTTGCTTTTCAGGGTATTCAAGACGCTATTTAAATGAACATATTTCCAAACAGTCATCGTTGAAAGGAATAATACCTGGAAGGGATTATTTAAGCAACTGCAGCATTGCCAAAGCACCGTTCCCAATAATGCTAGTTTAACTAAGTACGCCATTTTTAGGACAATTAACCACTTAACAAAATATTGTCGAAGAATGCTTTATTCCCATTACGACATCACAAATGCTTCTTCTGGATGCGCGAACGCCAACAAAAATGGATCCACAGGTACATTTAATCCTTTAATGCTTTTACGCTTCAAGTCAACAATTATTCGAAAAGTTGGAGGCCATCTCAGCAATGCCGATTGCCTGCCATAGTTACTTCTTTTTCAGTAGATCTGAGACAGACTTCTATTCAGCATTCTGGTTGTTCGCCATGGTCTTCTCGTTCGGCAAACAGGAATGTGGATTCCCCAGCCTTAGAATCTAGTCGAAAAAGCCAACCATTCACCTCTGTGGGGCAGAATAAGTGTAGAAAATTGGTTGAAGACGAATCCTGCGGAGCAAGCACAGAATCCACACCTCTGCGACACGAAGGTTACATTACGTGTGGGTTGGCAGGCACATGATTTGCTAAACAACAAGCCTGTATAATTCTGCTTTAAAAAAAAGTTTAGCTGTGTGGGTGGGAGTGTGCTTGCAGTAGTGAAGGCCCTCCACCACTCGCTTATGCGTGAATGCCCCAACAGTGCTTCAGCAATTGCTGGTTATACAAATCCGCAGGGCCATTTGCGTGCAGCCGTCTTCTTTCCCACAATCGTCCAAATAAACTGAATCCTCGCGTTATGGGACCACATTAATAACTCAACACTTCTGCTATGGTAAAAATATTGATGTATGGATGTGTTGTGTGGCGAACCGTGAACGGAGTCATCAGGCCACGATGCTTCGATAAAAATGGCGTGATAAGCACAATGGACTCTCATTCAAAATCAAATGAATTTTTGATTCAGATAGATTACTTTAAAGCTACCGAATAGGGTGACAGCCAAGCGCACGTGACCCAAATCTGCTGGGTTCACCGACTGAGCTAGTTATAGAATCGGATTAAAGCAGATCTTCTGTGACAGTCATTACGATTCTTTCGCTCCAATACTATATCGCTGTCACACCAATCACATCTCATACCTCACGCCTATCACCAACTACTGTTGGCTCATTCGAATTGAGCAATCTGAGATACCCCCACGTCATGCTCACCACGTACCTGGGAGGCGTTTTAATATCCAACACAACCCCCAATCGTTGCAATCACCTAATTGCAGAGAAATGGAACTGTCCGCATTGTGTCAAGTTAAAAGACATCCGGATGCTCTTTGATAAAGGCCAATAATAGGCGAAACGAATTACAATGATCAGAACTTAACTTCCAAAGCAGAACACTAGAGACGGAGTATAGCGTACAAGAACTTATGCGGTGAAGAGCTCCATAACTTAAGATCCTCGATAATGTTTATTTCGCTTTTGATTATTGCCAAGATTGCAAGTTATTTCTTCTGTTCTTCTTGAGAGGGCAGGAATTCACCTGTTTGCGTAAAGGGGGAAGAGGCAAAATAATTGTCAGCCTTTTGATGCACAGACCCTGACATCAGATGGATCATGTGATGCCTTTGCCTACTAGTACGCGCATGTTCAGAAATACAGCGCACTAAACGGGAAGTGATAATTAGTAGAAGCTTCGCTACAGCGACAAGCACGCAGCAACGAAGCCATACATGCTAGCGAAATGAAACTATTCTCCGATGAGTCATGAGTGGGTAGTTAATTTGATTCAAGTAACTGTCAGGATCCAGCGCTTTCCACTTGAGTGCATTTTAAATACGCTACCGAGCTGAATGAACTCATTGTTACAAACTATTACAACTGAGGGCTAGCATGAGCCCTATAATGCATCTCCCGCACGGGTTAAAATGCGATACAACAAGAACACCATCATTATTGCTTCAACTTCCCCCCTCAACAAATGTCCAAATTGCCAGCACATGGAAAAGCAAACCATCATTTACAGGTTCAATAACCAACTCAAAAGATCACGTAACAAAAACAATGAAGAGCCACCTAGTCGACTAAAACAGGACAATAAATTGAAAGCCTCCTGAGGGGTCTATATGAGTGTCCTAAGTGGTTAATTTATGCACAAGTTGTGCCAGTTTTAGTACACAAATCCTTGATCGTAAAAGCTGCTGAGATCACAAAATCTTGAAGGTAAAAAGAACCCTACCCATCTTGAACATCAACGCGCAAACTATACAGCCTGTCACAAAGCCACTAGTCAAACAAAATACATATGCGCAGACACAGTAACCCAAGCAAGGCAGCTGTAAAAACGAGTGTTATTGACTCGCAACGGATATTCCTTAAGTGCTTTACCTAAAACTTTGATAAACGCAAATAATCAAGACGATAATAGCAATTTGATAGCACTTACGTCTGAAAAGCACGACGTCTGTATTGGATATCGCGCACGCACATGACAAGACTAAGGTCAACATTTGAACCACACCGCTTACGCAACAGAGGCGTAAACTCTAAAGCCCACATCAGCAGTTTAAAACGGAATATGATCCCGAACATGGGGCTCCGGTTAAATAAAACTAACGAAACGAAAATGAGGAAGTGAAACAGCTAGGCTACGGGGCATGGGGTCACGATGTATTGAGTAAACAATAATAATAACTGTTTGCACTGCTCCAACTACTGCAGAGGCTAGCCAAAGAGTAGTTCAAGAGAGATCATAAAATAAATGGCTACAGAAAACGGAATATTCACAAAACTGAGTCAAGACACCTGGGGTATACCGAAACACAGAAATCAAGGGTAATCAAGAACGTGTGAGACCGTAATGGTAAGCAAACGAATAGTATATCGTTTTTTCACAAGCAAAAAATTGATATTGATCGCAGAACAATTAGATCCAATTAGTACAAAACACAAAGCAACTTGTATGCAGGACGAGATGAAGAAGGTCGCCAGTTGCATATAAAATCGAATGTTGCTTTGCATGATTGGGGAATTATTAGAAAATATAGGTCTACAGAACTTTACATCGCCTCTTTTTCGACTTCTTGGACGTTTCCAACGCTGCCCGAGTAGCCATTTCAAAGACCTCGCGAACGTTTTCCTTAGTTTTAGCTAAAAAGGTAATCAGGAAGCAGATTTCCTACCGGAGCATTCCACATAACCATATGCCCCAATTTGAGCGGCCTTTGCTTTTCCCTGCTCTGTCGTTACAGGAGACTGCCTGAATTTGGACAGTTCCGCCAGTGCTCTTTCATCATTTCGTAGGTCTTTTTTATTACCGACAAGAATTATCGGCACGTTGGGACAAAAGTGTTTGACCTAAAAACGGTTTCCAACAATGCCATACCTACCTCAGCTGTCCACTTTTCTGATATATTTTCCAAGCTGTCCGGGCTATCAATCGAGAAGCACATAAGAATGACATCGGTTTCCGGATAAGATAGAGGCCTCAGACGATCATAATCCTCCTGACCTGCCGTATCCCAAAGGGCAAGCTCAACTCTCGTATTATCCATCTCGATATCGGCGACATAATTTTCAAAAACAGTAGGCACATAAACTTCGGGAAACTGATCTTTACTGAATACTATCAGTAAACACGTCTTCCCGCAAGCTCCATCGCCTACAATAACAAGCTTCTTCCTTATTGCGTCGGAAGCCATAAAAACACGGCAGCTCAAACAAAGCGCAAAATGTAGCTAATTGTCCTATTTGTTTTAACAAGCTTGGGTACAAAAATGAAAAGTTTATAAAAAATAACAGTACGGCACAAAAAATTTTAGCAGTTTTCAAAAAATCCTAAGCGAATTACTGTAAAGTCTGCCTTGATCTTTGCTTTGTCACGCAAACGACTAATACGGAAACGTATGGTCTGTATGGAGGGTGATCTGCTATGAATTTCCGCCTGTAAGATTAATTACAAACTTTTACGCTATAATTGTGTCTGAATAACTGAGCACAAAATGCGACGCTGCTAAAAATTAAAATAAATTTATCAATGGACTTCGTTCCTTGAGTTCAATTGCTCGAATGCAAAAGCCGCTTGGGGCAATAAAATGGTCCCCAGCAGAAGTACTGCATATGGAACCCTGGTACACTTAAGCGCTTGCTAAGCATCGTTGAAAAATGTGCGGACCAGTAATTCCGACACAGCTCTGCTATCCTCCTATAGGCCTTCAAGGGAAGAAATAATCCTTTCTGGCAGAGCGGCTAGAGGAGTGTTGTTGCGTTTCGAGACTTCCTTGAGGGCAAAGAAGAGCGTGACGCTAAGGCAGAATAGATATTTAACAAGCAGAGGAGGTCAGCCTACCGAGCGTGGGCAATATGACGCCTAAATGACCGAAACCGACAGTCAGAACAAACAAAGTATTGCAGATGTGGCAAGAATAGTTAAAATTTTTGTTAGGAGAAGAGGGATGTAGCACCAAAAACGTTGTATCTCCCAAGTGCCGATTGGTCTTAGGTTTGCTGGTGCATGCAATTATCCATGGGATGCATGAGCAACCGGGCCACGTGAGCAAACCGAAGATGCTAAATGCCTCGAGCAAAAAAAACACCAGTAGATTTTGTTTACCTCAGATTGTCTACATTTATAATGAATTCGGTTTACTTGCAGCACCCTAAAAACTTTGTAACACAGCGGTTGCGCCAATGCGAACCATTCCCACAGGATATAAGCATTACGGATTCACTATCGCCCAACAAGGAGGGAAACTGGTTCGTTCTGGCTATGGTTGACTTCTTCATAAAAGTAAGCAAGGCAGAACCCATGAGGTCAAAAGACACCAAAGTGGTAGCTTTATTCTTCTTAAATCGGTGATTTGTCAGCATGGAGTGTACAAATCTGGCCATAGCAATTTTGGAAGCCGAATTTTTAATAAAGTATGCAGAACCTCCGAGATCACTGAGGGCGTCACAACTCCTTGGCACTTGCAAGGCAATGAATAGGCAGAAGGAATAAGTCGCAGATTAATCAAATTACCAAAGGCTATCACCAGAGATGCACGGTTTGAATACCAAAATTTAAGTCTAGGACCTGATATCCTTGCACACAAAGCTGCAATACATAGAACAACTACGGTTTTGCAGTTCAAGATGCTTGCAAACGCTTTCTAATATCTTCCCACCAAACACAAAAGTAAGAACTAATAATGCCCCTCACGGATGTCATACATGAGACAGAAGAAATATTACGACGAACAAAGTCGAACTACCATTCACCAAGAAAGCGATATTTTTAAATATTCATATTGGTTTCATACCCGGAAAGTGCAGCGAAAGCAAAGGTCTGTTCCACGTAACAAATGTTCTCTAACTTCCTCACTACCTCATCCACAATGCACATTTTAGTTCTCAGCCACTAACTGCCCAGCACAACAAGATATGGCCTTAAAGGGACACAAAAATAGTCAGGTAGAAAAGTATGGATATTTACTTACGTGGACAGTAAACTACCCAATGGTATAGCCAAGGTTGTAATACTTTGGTTGTTAGAACTGCCGTTTTCTGTCAAGGTCACAGAGGTGGCCATATTGCCCTAGCTGCGTGGGCTGGCCTCTGGGCCATGCCAGCAGCCATTTTCCCTCTGTCCGGTGAATGTGTATATTCTATCCTGCCACTTTGCCTTCTTTTGCCTTAAGGGAGCCTCGGGACGCTACATTGGTGGCAGTGGAAGGCGAACCCGACTCTATAGGGTTACTATCCCGATCTCTACCGCCTGTGGCATGTTGCAGCGGTGCGAAAGAAGTGCATGTGCTACCCCATCTCCGTGTTCTACAAGAAAGCTATCAACAACTGAAGCGACATTAGCCATGGCCCACCTGGGAAGTTTCGTTCCAAGGATTACCCCTAATATCTACTTGCTTAAGGATATCGGCGCGCTAACGCCCCCATACGGACATACTGATGGTCGGCAGAACCACTTATTCCGAACCTTGTTTCCAAGGCAGACGAAACTCGAAGTGCAATGCACTGTCAAGAGGGATCACTGACGTTGGTGTCAAGCATCGCCTCAATCGCGACGAATGTCGGCGACTGGCATGGTTAGCTCGTGGGTGCTTCCTGCAGCACTGAGTATGTTGTGATGGCTGACACGGGAGATAACCGAGGGGCGCGTCGAGGACGACGCTCGAAAGAGGAGAGGGGCAATGTAATACTTTGGTTGTTAGAACTGCCGTTTTCTGTCAAGGTCACAGAGGTGGCCATATTGCCCTAGCTGCGTGGGCTGGCCTCTGGGCCATGCCAGCAGCCATTTTCCCTCTGTCCGGTGAATGTATATATTCTATCCTTCCACTTTGCCTTCTTTTGCCTTAAGGGAGCCTCGGGACGCTACAAAGGTCAATTCGTGAACGCGGTGCTTGGGTTGTTGGTCGAAGTTACGAGGGAACTATGTAATACTTATGTCTTTTTGGATGCAGCTCATCGGTAAAAAAGCAAGAAGACAATGAAAACCAAAGCATATGGGAGCCAATAATTCCAAAATCCTCGAGAGTGTGTTGTTTCCTATTAATTTGAAGTGATAAATAAGCCAAAAATCGATCAATCTATTCGATCCGGGTGTAGCCGCAAATGGGAGGAGGTGAATGACGAATGTGCTACAGTTTCTTTGTAAAATATATAAGAAGGCAGTAGCTCACTTAGGGGCAATGTGTGCTACAATGTCTATATCATTTCTTGTTTTACACTTTACAGGACTGATTTGACAACTGCCACGTTCCAAAGATTTTTTGCGCTTGCGTCCCCACTTTGCACACAGACTCATTTAACGCTTTATCAATATGCTTTTGGTTATTACTGTTCGTAAACCTTTACGTTTTTAAGAGCTGTATTTACTTGCGGTGATTCCGTTGTTTTCATGGCACTGATGGAAAAAAATCGGCATTGATTTCGTATTTGCTAAGCGAATATTTTTCCAACTGGATTTTATTTAGGTAATTATTATTTTGTATTTGTATGAAAAATTTGCGTATCTTGCTTTTAAATTCATGGGTTGTTTAGACAAGGTATTTTAGTGTTTCAATCTTTCATCCCGGTCTATTTAGGCTTCTGCTTCCCGATGGCGACAAGTGCGATAAGGAAAAAGCTGGTTATTGTCGGCGACGGGACATGTGGCAAAACCTGTCTTCTGATAGTTTTTAGTAAGGACCAGTTTCCAGAAGTATACGTCCCTACTGTTTTCGAGAATTATGTCGCTGACATCGAAATGGAGAATACAAGAGTAAGTCGCTCCTTCTGTATTTATTTAAGGTTGAACTTGCGCTATGGGATACTGCCGGGCAGGAGGATTATGATCGACTTAGACCTCTGTCATACCCTGAAACCGACGTTATTTTGATGTGTTTCTCGATAGATAGTCCTGACAGTTTGGAGAATATATCCGAGAAGTGGACAGCGGAGGTGAGCTTATAGTTATCGTGAATTGACTGTCTCAGGTCAAACATTTTTGTCCTAATGTGCCAATAATACTTGTTGGTAATAAAAAGGATCTCCGAAACGATGAGAAAACTCGAATGGAGCTTGCGAAGGTTAAGCAGTCTCCAGTTACGACTGAACAAGGCAAGGCCAAAGCCAATCAAATTGGCGCATACGGCTATGTCGAGTGCTCTGGTATGCAATAATTGTTTGTGTTAGTCGCTTTTAGCAAAAACCAAGGAAAATGTTCGCGAGGTCTTTGAAATGGCGACTCGGGCGGCATTGGAAACTTCCAAAAAATCAAAGAAGAAACGCTGCAAAGTTTTTTAGATTGACTTGTATTTATTTTCCATCCATTGTTGACCTCTGATCATGTGACTTGAATTTCTGCGGCTCATGCATTCCATCCTGCCGTCCTTCTCCGACTGGCTTCCTAGTTGCTTTCCGGTTTGTACTGTCAGGACCTTCTTGCGTTTCGCAGTTTTACGTTTTGTTTGTGAGACATTCAGATGTATTTATCCGCCTACCTCCACAGTTCCTTGACACTATCCTTGTCATTTCATTATTTAATGTTTTCCAGATTCTTTATCTATTAATTGCATTGTTAGAATGTTCTCCAAGTACACGGTTCCTTACAATTGTAACGAATCTCTTTTAATGAATTGATTTAATAACTCCTTTTTAACCAACGGTTTTACAATTCTATGCTTTCCAGCATTTGCTAGCCATCCAACTGGCGAACCCAGTGAATTCTGATGGTTGCATTTTTATTGAGATATTCGTCTACTAGTGGGCTTTTTGTGGAGTTTCGTCTTGATGCCATCTGGCCTTTGTATTCGCTTTGGGTTTTATTTTAAATCCAGAATTTGCATCACTAGCACTTTCAATAATTCTCTTTCGGTCTTTTGGTACTCATTATTCAACTTTATCTTGTTTGATGTTCAATCAAGGTGTGGAACAGGTTTCGCATCTTTCGTGAAGGTTGCGTCTTTTACTATTAAAATCTATGAAGGGATTCTGCAATGTTAGCTGTTACTCCGGCCTCAGAGGAAACGGTTTTTGACGAGGCTGTGTGTGTTGCGTAAAACATTTTGGTATCTGATTTCATTCAATGGAAAGTGAACCGCACCTGACTCATACGGTGCTCCCTGTGGTGATTTCATCATGGTGGCTGCAACTAAATCTTAAGAATGTTTAGTAAAATTTAGCCATCCATGATAGGCATTGGCCATTTCCCCCACCTTCGTGTGGTTTAACGAGTCTGTCTACGGCCCAGAAGATTGGGTCGCACACTTTTGCGGTAGGAAACCGCATCCTTTTTGTTGGAAGAGGTCTTTGTGTTTCACATCAAGTATAATGACTGGTGAATGTTTTTGGAGAATTGAGGTATTGATCAGTTGGCGATCTCTTGAGTCGGCCGTCTCTTTTTATGTCTCGTAAACCACCATTAATTCTTACCTTCAGTTTGTAAATTCACTCCATTTCGTCAGTGTCGCACACCTCTTAATGCCGGACTAGTTTTGGGGCTCGTAAAAATCCCAAGAAAATTTTACAAGAATGAGTCCTAGGAGTCTTTAGATCTGTAATGAAATTATTCTCTGAAAGCGTTCCTTACCGTATATACTGTTTGGGAGTTGAGGGGCGTTGTAATTATAGCTCCGGTCACCGGTTGTGTCGTAGTACGTCTGCTAATATCATTTCCCTAACATTCACCATTCCCTATGGTTAGGATGTTGCTTTCAAGTCGGCGACGGATTTATTCGGCAAATCCTAAGAAAGGCGCCATGTTTGTGGACGAATTAAATTGGGGCAGTGGTACCCAATTCTCTTACACAACCCTACCATTGTGTTTGGTACATGAAAATTCCCGTAAATGTGACACCTCCTTCAAAAACCGCTGTGGGAGCTAGAAACTGAACTTTAGATACTTCATCGCCAATATCCTCGAAGACTTATTTTAAAAAAGAACCGGAAAAGCTGTTGGCCGAAATGTGGGCTAGACGTTTTGACGGCCTCCGTGTGCTTGCACTCGGGAAGTCATGCTTTCTTTGAATGTATGGCAGTGGTTGCGCATACTAGTACGACTCGGGCCTCCTTCAAATTATGAAATTACGCATGGGACGGAAGGGCAATCAATCATAAGTATTCGCAAGGTAAGTCTAAAGATGGCATAGCTGATTCGAATGGGAGAGGGCGTCGAAAACAACAACGGGCTCGCAATGGGCTGCCTAAAGGATTCTGCCAGAATTATCTACGAATGGCTGGTCTGTGGAATTGATGAAGTTGTTTTGCAGGTAGGCTCTTGAGGCATAGAGAATCTCCAAACTATTCTGCAAGTGTTCACGCCTTTCGGATTTTGTGCATGCGAACTTGAACTCATGCGTAGCCTCAAGATGTACCTCTGCCCAGCGCTTGAAAGCGTATCGCTAAGGCGTTACCTCTCAACTTCACTTACGCGAGGCAAGTCACCACATTTACGTTGATGGTAAATTTCTCCATTTGACTTTCGAGAAGTAGCCTGTCTTGTTTAACATTAAGTTTATTTGTGATTCGGGCCGAAGTCAAGCTATGGTCTGGCCAATGCTACTCCTTTTGAAAGGATTCACATGTTGAGGTGGTTGCTCATGCATGTTCAGAAATTGGCCAAAAAAAAGGGATTTGACTGCAATACCGAAATTTTTGGCTTCAAATGTCCAACCAGATAGGAAGGTCCAAGTTTCCTTCAGATTCAACGAAATTCACCAATCAGACAGGACACTGGAGCTGAATATTTGTCTACGAATGGTTATTCGTCCAGGCGTTCCTTTTGAAGCATGCTATTTGCCTGGGAGATGAAATGATGAAGTCGAATTTCCACTCCCAAGGGCAAATAATGCAATTGCATGCCAAGTCAGCTGCCTAGTAGTTGGAGAAGCTGGTGGGAGGGAGTCACGCACGCGGTGCGTAGGCATAGCTATTCAAGCACCGCCAACGCACAACCGACACGCGACCGCGCTGCCACCGGTTAGCAGTCGCGAGCTCGTTCGTGCCCGCAGAGGCGTCAGCGGTGAATCAATACGAGGTTACCTCATTTACCACTCCATGTACAAAGCCGACTCCCATCAAATCCTATGGCTCATAAACCGCAGTTATTTTGGGTTATGATGCTATTATGTCATGAGCACCTTATTTTAGAATCCCTAGGCAAGATTTTACGGATTAACGCACTCGTATTGCTGACGTGGAGGGAAGCTAAGATCGAATCGGGTTTTTGTAAAGTATTCAACGTTTTAGACTCAAAATACGCGTTGGCAGTCCCAGTGGGCAGTAGTGTTTTGTAAGCAGTGAATGATGCGGTTCTATAGAGCAAAAGATGAGCTAAGGAAATTTCACAACAGTGGGGAAACAATGTGCTTGTGGGTCGTGCTTCACATAAGTGGGGTTGGAGGGCCTTTCTCTGACCCCGCATAATGCATGTCAGCACTATAGTCAGATATGCAAGAAAAAAGCAGTGACGAATTGGATTTGCTTTCAGGGAGTAAAGATTTCTCGATTACTGTCGTTGAAGGTTGATTTCCAACGGGATTGATTACCTGTACTGATCTTAGAAAGGTACGACAACTTCCATACTTTGGAATAGAAGAATTGGTGAACTAGAGGGGGCAGATGCTAGACTGGAGTGAAAGTGGGCACGAGCATTCGGTATCAGCGTTTACTTGTTCTTTGTTGACCAAAATAAAGGATCAGTCTGAGTCCTGTCCAGTCCTACTATACTAGACTAACTGCTGTCAATAAAGCAAAGATGAACAAGAAATTCAAGCCTGACCTCCCTCGCCCAATATCGGCCTGCCACGTGAGTCAGAGGCAAAAAAGGCTTGCGGAGACATATTTTGCTGGCGTGGTGGACACTAAAATGCTCCATGCAAATAATGTTCAGAATCTTGTCAGAAAAGATTGGTTTTGAACTTTCAAGATGCACATTTCGTTCACGTCGCTTTTCCAACACAAAAGCCCATTAGTGGTAGAATGAACACTATGATAAGAAGACAAGGTAAATCTTTTTCAAGGAATGCAGTGAGCAAGGCATCACTTTTGAAGATTTGGAAATTAAAGAAAGATGATGCATGAGGTGTTACTGCTCAGCTAGCAAGCATGTTTTAATATCTACAAAGTCTCTATGTTAATACAAAGACTCGCATTTAGGGCCTCTACACCCACCATATGAGTTCTTTGACCCTGCCCTCATTTACATTCATCCAAATGTCAAGCGATAGCAAAAGAAGGATTAATGTCAATCATTAATTGCGCGCTTTAACGAGGATTCCAATTTCATTACTATGCAAAAATTTTGCTCTAATTTCACGTGCTATGGACCTAGCTGTACCTCTTATGAGTGGCAGGGTTGATTTCATTTCCAGCAGTGAGGGCAGGATCACATCCACATTCACCAATGAACTTCTAGATTGATTCATACAAGCACTAGACACACTACAAAGTTCGCTTACACTATGGCGAAAAAATGCTTCTTTTTGTGAACGATAGGAAAAATTACTAATACGCAGTTCAAGGTATGAGAAATTTTAGTGATTTCCTGTTACTTCACTTCCAAACATCTCGGTGTACTTACTATTTATCAGTAGAAGTGCCGAGTAGCTATTTATGTCTGTGTGACTTATAGTGTACGAGCAGTAACATCATGCATTAAGTTAAAAAATTTGCTTCGGTTTTTGCACATTTTTAAAGATGCATGCTAAAACTTTTCATTTGCTTTGTCTGGCTACTTATTGCTCTAGAACGGTGAGTCAGAGTCGCGCTTAGGGGACTACGCCGGCTCTAGGCAAATGCCATTTTTCACCTCCAAGCGCACGGTTTTAACCATCCACTAGTTTTCAATGGGGACTGCAGTATCCCAAGTGCAGATAATTAGTACGATCCATTAGCATATTAAGTTGGCGTACTTCTCAAATTTTACTGTACAAATAATTGCAAACGGGTACTCGGTTTCTTGGTAAATATCCTTTGGCAAGTGTCACGAGATTGAAGTAAATCGTTACAAAAATATTAACTGTAAAGGCCTGGAGCACCCATTATGTCAACTCGACCATCAATATATGTCATGTGTTCAACCACAAATTCAGCTTGAGAAGCACCGCCCTTTTAGAGCTGAACAGATGAAATGGGAAATGGCTGATGTCTCATTATCTTTAATGCCCGGTGTTCAAGCTTAAATTTTTTGCGGTGAAGCATGTGACCACGCAAGTAAGCGCACCCCCGATTTTGACTATGATGTTCCCTAAATGAATTTTCATACGAATTTACTTGGCTGTGAAAGCGTAATCGGTCAGTGGCCAATTAGTCGTCCCCACTAAACAGCCAGAATCAAGTTTATAAATTTTCCCGGGAGGGATTTTGCATTTTGATGGCAAAAAATTGCGACGTCATTGCCACATTTTGTTCATTTTTAAGTATCTCTACTTGTGGTGACACCAATTCTACAACGGAATTCGACACCAAAATTGGAGGAGGTCTATACTCTCTGGTAAGGTACATGACATATGATTGGATGGGTGATGTCGGCTAACCTGCTAGCGTTTTGTGCAATCCATGCAGATGAGAAATGGAACTTGATAGATGGGCATAAAAACGGCTTATTTATATGACGCCTGTTGATAGGGTAGCAACTGGAGCCTGGGTTATAAACACTACCTACACTTAGGTAGTTAGCAAAACCATCCTATCCTGGCCTAGGACAGCTAGGCGATTGTTAGTCAAAAGCTTTTTCGTGAATTGTAAAAGAATGAGGCATCAACTTAATAGCTCATAGAACCGACACTTCTGTTTGTGTGCTCTACAAGAACATGTTACGCCGGGATTTGTTATTTTACAAACAAATAGGGAGATTAATGCACGAAAGAGGTCACAATGGAAAAGTTTACAACTCCTATAATTGGACTGGGCTAACGGCTGGAATCAGTGCGCCTAACTCAAAATTGCCTCTGGGTTGGGTCAGCGACACGAGGGGAGGCACGTGGCCACTGAATTCCTTGTATGGAGACGTATCAAAGCTGGAAACTGCGTAAATCTTTCCCAAGACCCACATTTTGGCCAATTCAAAATTGAACGCGCAGACTTCCGCTGGTAATGTGGACAGGAACCAACGGCCGGCATTGAAGTTAGTTACAGATATTAGCATTCATAGGATCGTTAAAAATCTGGAAGAATGGACCGGATTTCTTGCACTCAAAGCCCTCAATTGGGTCAACTTTACGCATCGGATGCTAAAAAAGCGACTCATGGCGTTTGGATGAGTTGGCAGCCAGTCTTTTGCGCGTCTTGTGGGGAGAGCGAGCGAGGCTGTGAGAGTGGATGCTTTGGTGTGTAGGCTTGGCGTGCACTTTGGAACTTGTGAAGGTCGGAGGCGCGGTGGATTGCGTTTTTCAGAGGAACCCACAGTCAATGCGATTTGTAAACCAAAGTGCATTTAAGCGCTCGCCGCAGAGCGCGTAACAGTCCCACTGCTTAGTGGAGATGCTTTGTTTACCCCATGACTCACTGAGGCTGTGACTCACTGCGGGGACTCGGAGACTGCCTCACGAACCAGACGCCGGCCCACAGCCAACAAAGGTTTTGTGACGTCCTTGGTGGATTATTTCAAGCCAGCCCATGACATGTAATCTTGCTTGAATGACAAATGATGCCCTTAATTTTACTGCGGATGAGGTAGTGCCGCCTGGTAAGCAGTCAGTTAGACCGAGGGGGCCTTGTATTTATAGAATGCGGCGATTGTGTGCAGCCTGCTTCGTGCTGTGAGCGGCTATTTACGGAGCAGAAGATTTAAGGACAATAGACAATTTATTGGAACTACTAGTAGGAGTATAACTACTCTTTGACTTACCTGGGATTGACTCACGATTTTATACTTGTGCTATTATTCAAGCCAATTTATGCACAGTTTTATGGGGTTGTATGCACAGCCAAACGGAAGAGCCAGAGGAAGTAAGGCTTGTTATGTGGCGAAAGCTAGTTCCCTCGGCAGGGCGAGCGCGGAGAGTCGGAGAAGGGAGTTGGTGCGAGTGGCTCTCAAACGGGAATCTGATTTGCTCACGCCGCCGGCCTGCCAACTGCTGGCGTCGATGTGACAGGCCAAACAATGCATGGCTGTCCGCCTCTGAATATGCACAAGCTCTCTTATTTACACAACGCTACACTCCATATTTGCGCGCTTTCTTTTCACCACAACAGCTACAATGTACCCATTTTTAGGTGGAGCATGCGATGAAAAGGGTTTCAGTTTACAATTTCGTCATTTCGCTCCACGTAAAGTAGTCTTGTGTGCTGGAGGCAGGAGAAAGCGTCTCACAGACAACTCTTGTGCTCGTATAACCCGATTAAATTGTTGATCGCCACGCATCTGGTCATTCATTATTTGAATTAACCGTTGATGGGAGGGGAAAATATGCACACATGACTAGGGTATGATTCTGAATTTTTTTCCAGCAGCGTAAAGATTTCAGACGCGCTGTTAACCTACTTGGGTCGATCTACTCGAAAAGGATTTTCAGACTCAATCAGCAGAATGACCGACACCTGCAAACTTCCCGCTTTTAATGTAGCCCTGGGGAGAAACTGTTAAAAAAAATGGACCGGTGGTTCACTGCATTGAGAAGGGGAGAACCTTCCAACCACTTTGATAGAAATAAAAAGTCGTTTGTGCCAAGTGGAGCTTGGTGAAAGATCCTTGGATAAGTGCTGCAATGATGCGCCAGCAAAACGGTGCGTGCATAATTAATTCAGGTTGCAGAGCAGACCAAATTGGGAAACAAATGGAGCAAGTGGCTTGTGGTGTGGTGGATTAGTTGTATCATGGTTCCGTTGATTAGCGCATTTCGTGAACAAATGGCGTAGTAAATTTGCACCAGAATCCTCCGAGATGTTTACGAGAATGCATCGGTAGAGTCTTGAAACCGAATAGCTGATGCTTGTGACGGACAAATTGGCTTTAGTCGGGAAGGTGGAATTTCAGATACAAAATGGGTAAAAATTGATATACTTTTTATGTATGGTCTAAGACTCTTGTTATTTAAAAATAGAAAAGAAAGGAAGCTTCGAAAAGAGAAAAAATCATAGAAAGCCTTTACCTGAACGCAAAGAAAAGTTTCACAATTCTTCTGTTCTGTTGCAGTTTCAATCGTAACTGCCAATAGCTATAACTGTAAAACCACCCAAAAATTTTCCAATTTTTGTTATTTAGAGACTCTCAGCAGTTTAAAATAGCACGTTACTAAGAGTTAGCTGGCACTGTCAAACTTCTAGTCGCATAATTTCCAAATAGTAACACACCTTGTGAATAAATACGCAGGAATGCAGTTGTATTGATTGTTCAACTCTTGGGTTTGCTGAAGCGGCCATCTTCGCCGAGTGGACTGGCCTATGAATCCCACAGTATGCCGAGCATATATATATTATGCCCAAGTACAAACTCCTCTTTCTTCTTCGGAGAAGTCTCAAGACTTCACAATATTGCTTCAAATGTACTTTAGAAGATTGCCAATAGTTAGTACCTAACCCGTAGACGGGGCAGTTGATAACGGACCCATATTATGTTGGAAGCATTATCTTCCCAGTTTTGTTGTCAATCACCTCACTCTACCATCTGCGATAGAAAGCGCTCAAGGTACTATTCTAGGCTTGCCAACTGTCTCGTCCACCTTGAAGCACACTGGTAAACTCTACTTGGTCTTAGACCTTACTAGACCGAACGACTGGCGGCCTTGTCATGACAATAAGCGCCACTAGGGCATGCACTTTTGCCACCACTCAGGGAGTCGAAACTGTGCATGAACGCGCCTAACTCCGTCCAAGACGGCTGACTTTTGGAGTTAGTGATCCCCGAGGGGTATATGACTTGTAGAAGCAGGCACCTTGTGAGGTATACCGCTATTCCAAAAGCACCATTTCGCTGTCGTGTTGACAGCGTGCTCTGAAACTCCTGAGTATCAAATATTCAGGTACCGATAGTGTGCAAGCATCGAGAAGGGCACCTAGCTTAGGGTCGCCAACCAGCTGGTACTCTTCCTTGGTTGCACCTTGACATGAAAGGCTCGAGTGTCATTTAATTATGGAAAATTGACATTGCAAAATGTGTGGCAAAAGTGTTCCCCTATTGATGGCGTGTTGCTAGCACCACAGAATTATCACGTGAGCGTAAGTCCTCACACCCCTGTCGCCAAGAGAGGAGAGGCGCACCTCACACGCCACCAATCCCTTCCAATGTGAGGCAGAATGTGCACTTTCACTCCATCAAATAGCTCCAGCCAATCCCAAATTACGCCTTTTGTGTGAAGCCAGAAGAAACGTTAAAAATACGAGGTCATGCCTGTGCTAGATATGAATGATGAGTTTTATGTGTCACAAGAAAGTTCATAAAGGGTCAAGAGGTGATGGTGTGCTTTTCTGATGACAAAAGTGCGAGAAGATCTAAATATTGGAAGATCTAAACCTCACAATAGTTATTAAGCTGACAATTGGAGCCGTAGGTGCCAGTGCTTACGTTAATTGACCAATTCGAAATAAGTTGTGGTAGCTTCCATATCGGAGTGAACATAGAACAAAGCCAAGGTGGCTGGCACACATGCAAAGTAGTGTTGGATTCGATGATGTGAGGCATTGCAATGTGATCTTTGAACCTGTGATGAAAAAAAAGTCATTGGAGCCTAGAGATTTGTTGGAATGCCTGTTTATTTGAATGAGGAGCAGTGAGCATATGTCAACGCCGTGACTTAGCGGACAGCATTGATCCCTGAGAATGGAACGACCTCTGACCTCCTATTACCTTGATCCCCTGTATATCCCTAAAACACTTATCAGGTAAAAGCGTCAGCTGCTCGTTCCGAGAGCCAGAAGGCTGAAACGGAAGGGAGAACCGCTGAAAGTGTTACACCGTTTCTACTAAGGACTCCCCACATAAGTTAAAATAAAGAGGCGTAAGCAGCAACGTTGATGGTAATGCAGTGAATAGATTAACTCAGATAGTTAACACTAGTTCGCGTTTTGCATTACTAGGGTTATGTAGATGAATGCAAATTAGGCGTGGAAACCGAATGCTTTGTTATGAAGGCAGAGGAGAGTCGCACGAATATTCAGTCGCCATGCCCGCAGCCGGACTAGCTGCTGAACTTCCAAAGGAGTGTGCTAGATTCAGCTGCACAAACGACAATTAGTTCCAACTGTAAGTAGCATTCACGCGAAGTCCTTGCGGTGTGGCTGTTTCTGGCTTTAGGTGATGGCAAGACTTGCCATCGGATTGGATTTCTTAAGACAGTTGTATTAAAACCCAACGCACTTCCCGGTGGATTAATTTTGGACAAAGAAGAGCTCAAGGTTTTGGCTTGCCATTCTGCACAGTCTCAAATGGGTGTGGGCCAGAGAATATGCATTTTTGAATTAACTCCACGCCTTGGGCTTGAAACACCATGTGAAAGAAAGTGAGCAACTCAACAACCTAAATACCAACACAAACAGACGCCAATGTCAGTGCGTCACCTGATGTCTCTTGACAAAACAAACTGCTTGGTGTTATTTACGGTTCACAATACACAACCATATTGCTGAGTAGATCGAGTGTCGCCGTTGCTTGAGGTGTTGTACATAACCCAAATCCACCACGATCGAGCCTATCACAGTCAACTAGGGCTCCGTTTTACCCATAAGCACCATTGACACTAAGTCGTCCAAAGGCTCTAGTATAGGCAGCTATTCCGCACTCTGTTTACATTATAAAACAAATGATAAAGTCAACGGAGGTCGGTCCCATGATTCTCAAGGCTCTTATTAAGTGATCCACGCGATAGCCAAACACCAAAAAAACTTGGCGGATTATATAGATCAAAGCATTCACAAACGGCGTGTGCCAATTCCTGGACAGGAAAAATCTTCCTGACGGAGTCCAATCATTGTACCACAACGCAGCCGACAAGTCCAAGCGAATAGCACCCAACCCCGTAAAGTAGACAGAGCCTACACAAGCATTCTGACAATTTGTCGCAAAACCTCCGCAACAATCCCCGACGACGTCTTGGCGGGTAGAATTGCAAGTGTTAAGGGCTGAGGGTGACGAACTAGCACAACAAAGGTGACGATCGAAGAAAGGCACCTCGGCGCTTAATCCAGAGAATACCCACAGGACCCATATCTTGACTAGGTGGCACAAGCGCTGTCGAACGGGGGAATCCATCAGACGTGGTGCGACCCCAACCAGGCCTGAAAAACCCCGTAGACTTCCGACTACACCCAACTGCCTTTAACCCTTCGCGTCAACCTGTGCTCCCACAACCGGACACGCACCACAGGATCTTCCACCGCACCAAGACAGTCGACCGGGTAACATTTCCCGCAACGGGACAAAGCACCCCCGAGACTTTCGCCCGTTTTATCTAACGGCATCGGCAATGTCAAGTAAAACAATTCTGGTCCAAGAAGAGGAGAGGGGGGGGGGAGATTAACAGGCACAACGGCCCAGGCGCCCCGCCAGCAACTGAAGCCACCGAAAACGTTGCGAAAGGACCCCTCTGACGCCCGAGAACAGTGTCAACACCGCAAAGCCAAAATTGCGACGCTGAACCACGCCCACCAACAACCAACACGCAGTGAGATCACAAAGCACGGTACAAAGGACACGAACGATCCCAGATACCAACCCGATATCTACAAGACATGGACAGACGCGAGGTGCAAGGTGATCGAGAGCCCCACAGCGTGCCAAAAGAATTGGCCGATATCCGAGGCGTATTCGACAATTTCTTACTTGAACAAATCAAAACACGATAAAGTGGGAAAATTCTCATTAAAAATCGTTACATTATCGAAAGATAGTTCAATCGTAATTTCATTTGGATGTATAAACTTTACTTTTGTTCCTTCTTCTCCCTTTCAATATCTAAAGTGTAGACGTAGTCAAAATCAGATAAGCTACACAAGTACCAACATAGGCCAGGAAATCACAAATACTGGTTGTGTCAATAACAAGAAACAAAAGCAACGCAAGACTAGCGCAGACCAGGTGAATTGCGTTAGAACTAGTTAGGAGAAAGTGGAGACCGAGTTGGAGCCATGGTATTAGCCACCGCGTTAGCACAACTTACCCTCCTTCGTCGGCAAAGGGTTTTTCTCAACTGTTTCCACTTTCTTCAGACGAGTTCCCCGCTCAATATCATGCATGAGCTTGGACTCGTTCTTTTCGTTTTTAACATCTACAAAGAATCAAAAGGAGCGCCCTTTACCATCAGCGGTAGGCAAGACATTTTTGACAGCTGGGTCAACATGCTTAAGTTTATCTTTTTGGAAGTCACCGACTTCCGCTAAGACAGAAGCAGCACCCTCACTCATCACAGTCGCAGAGGCACCAAGCAGAACAATGACAAATGATGAGATCTCACTGGACAAAAGAAATAGCATCGCAAAACAAAACAAACAAATAGCATAAGCATGAAAGCGAAAACTACCTTAGAAGAAATAAATGCATTAAATCTGTATAAATAAAAATTTTTATGAGTTGCTTGCATTTTTAGGGCATAATTTGACTAGAATGGTAGATAGCTAGTTAAAATTAGTTCGCTAGTTTAAAAAATGAAATCTATCATTTCATTATATCTATCAAATTTTTTTTTGCTGGTTTGATCAATAGTTGTGCGGTTTTTGGAAAAGCAAAATAGGTTCCAGCCACTAGTTTTTGAATTGCCGCTGATCCCTAGTTTTTCTTCACATAATTTTTAGCTCTTTTATGCACAGTTTTCATATCCTTCTAGTCCTGCACACTAATATTGGTTCGATTTTTTGTTTATACGATCCATATCTGAGCGCCTACCTTCTGCAATAATGACAACAGCTGGTAGGCCTACATGGAATACTGCGAAGGGTGGCAAGGGCAAATGGGAGGGCGACTTGAGCGCATTGTCAAAGCAGTATTCAGTCCGTGATCTTCCTTCCCACACGAAGCTAAAGTATCGCCAGGAAGGACAGGGGAGGCCAGAGGATCTCCAAGGAAAAGATTTTAAGAAGGATCTTGAGGAAAAGGAGAGACAAGCAGCCCTTGAGAAGTCCAAAAAAGGTCACTTTTGTACAATGCATGCTTTCCTAATGCAAAATGATATGCTTTTTTCTGAATTTTTAAGTAATTTGTAGAAGTGACGTTGGTTTTATTGCACCATTCCTCGAGTTCCCTATCATGCATTTGATTGTTTGGAATACCACTTTTATGCTTTTGAATAAAGTTATACTGGGGCTTTATTTTAGGATTAAACCATGCCCCCATATCTCATTCGGGAGAAAAAAGACCGGCTGCTTTGGATCAGGATCGTAATGCTGGGTCGTCGAAACGACCAAGGCAGCCAGTTTCAACGACGAATGCGGCTTCTGTTCCGACAGCCAATCTCGATGCTGATGATCCATGGGAGGAGGACTATACTGAGGAGGAACTCAAGGCACCAAACAATGATCCCAGTTCAAGTTCTGATGATGGTGATGATGACGAGAGCGATGAAGAGGATGAGGAGGCTCTTCTCGCCGAATTAGCCAAGATAAAACGCGAACGAGCAGAAGAAGCCGTTCAAGCGGCAGCTGAAAAGAAAGCTGCAGAGGAGACTATTCGGATGGAGAACATTCTCAAGGGCAACCCTTTGCTCAATAATAATAGTTCCTCGGGTACACTGAATTTTAAACCCTAGTTACTCCATTCTGTGTTCAGCAAACCAATTTATTGTTCCGGTATTTAACCTTTCAATCAAACGCTCTAGGTACCCATTGTGCCGTATGACTGGCTTCACCTTTGAACGTCTTTTTCCGCCTACTCGTGCCTTCAATTAGTTGGCTTCACTACCTTCATTTTTAGAGTTCAAAGTTAAGCGTCGCTGGGATGACGATGTTGTCTTCAAGAATTGTGCTCGTGGCGAAGTCGACCATTCGAAACGTGGATTTATCAACGATACCTTACGATCAGAATTCCACAAAAAATTCATGCGGAAGTACATTCAATAGAGGTCTACAGTTTTGTACAGTATCCTAATACAGTCATCGTTTTATCATTCTTTTCTCTTTTCATTGAGTGGGTTTTATCAAATGCAACAGTAAGGTGGGTGGATTTAGCTTCGTCAGGTTCTACCCTCGGCGGAGTGGTCCAGGCGTGGGATGCTGCGGGGGACGTAGGGTTGTCAGGTGCGTTCGTTTACAAATCGGCACTAGTTCGTTGATGTGTCGAACGGGACATTGTGCTGTTCGCGCGACGGACAACATTTGTGAAACATACTTTGCGCGGGGAGATAAATAGGCTGGATTACGCATTCGCCAAGTTTAATGTTTCAAAAATGGAAGTAGTGGAAGCGGGTAAGAAGTAGGCAGCGTTTTTTGTATTACGCTCGACCAAAGCATGGAGACGAAAAAAATGGTTGCTGCGCATCATATTCATTAGCGTGAAGACGCACGCAAATATCGCTCAAAGGAATTGCACAGACTAATTAAGTGTATTCTGAACATAGGTAAGATAAGACAATAACATGCATTTTCGCGAAGTTAAAAGTGATGCATTACTCCTAGTTTGGCGACTTAGCAATAAAGTATGATGGTGTAGGATTTGTTATCGGACGAAACGGTTTAAACCTTGTTCAAAGTGGAATTACGAAATGTTTCCGGTACTGTGATAATAGGAAACCATCTACTGGGCGAAGTTTTTCAAATAAAAAAGTTTTACATAAACGAAGATTTAAAGACACTTGTACTACGATTACCCTTTAACGCCCTTTTAGTTGCCATATTTCAACAATCGCAACAAGTTTTCTTTGGACCAATGTTGATATGCGCGCGATTCAGAATGTATGTACCGGTAAACGTTGGGTAGTTCTTATGTTCGTGTTCCCGTCATTCTTAGCCTTAACAACAACATCTATTCTTTAACTTTATGGGTCCAACCATTCTAATTACACAAGAGTAGTGTCATGCGATAGTTCCACACGACCACATCCAATTGTTTTTATCAAGTTAGAATATTTTTTTGTGGGATTCCCGTGAAGTTGTGATTCTGCAGTCTGTTTGATGCTCGCCTTTGTGGTGAGTACGGGTAACTTTGCTGCTCCAGGCTTATTTATTCGATTCGTGGCTCAATGTAAAGTGAAAAAATTGCACGAGAACATGAGGTTAATTGCGTTTGTGTAAGGTCTTCTTGTCACTGTCGATTGTCTTTAGATGCCCTAACATACGTTTTTATTTCTTTTAGGAAATATAACACTGCTCTAAAACTGCTCGTTTGATATGCTAAAAGGTGTTAATAGATCATCATTTTTGCATTTTTAGTCATGCCTCGCCCCCACAGTCAACTCCAAAGACAGGTTTTGAAGCTCTATAAGGATTATATGATAGCCCTTCGTCCTGGCGGTAAAGCGAAAATTGAGGAATCGTCAAAATTGCAAATTAGACAGGTAGTAAGAGACGAGTTTCGCAAAAACGCTACAGCCCTTAAGAAGACACACTTCGTACGAATTGAAACTCTGGTGAGACAGGGCAGGCGTCTTCTGGAGGACCTTGAAGCGGGTCGAATTGCATCTATAACAACAGTGACCATTCCTTCCCATAAGTGCGATTAATGTCTGCGAAACTTCTCTGCAGTATCGTCCATAGGCTTTTCCCCAAGAATTGCGGTCTAGTCTCAGCCTTTGGTTATGGCTCCGTTGCCGTGCCCCAGCATGGCCGTAGTGCAACGAAGTCTCAGTTAGATTTCATCCTCATCGTGGATGACCCCTTAAAGTGGCACATTGCTAATTTAAAACTTAACCGCAATCACTATAGCGGTTTGGCCTCGATTTGTGACGGAGCCCTCCTTAAGTGTGCTGTCAATAAATGGCCTCATCCCACCGTTTATTACAATCCTCTAGTAACCTGGTGTGATTGTACTGGTACATTTCCTCCCCAAGTTATAAAATATGGAGTTGTTGGTTATGACTCACTCACGTCTGATCTCAACACCTGGTGTGATCTGTATATTGCTGGCCGCCTCCATAAACCAGTTGTCTTTGTACCTCAGTGCGAACCTCCACCAAAACTGAAATCCTCTCTCCTCTCAAATCTCCGATCGGCCTTAGCATTTTCTCTACTTCAGCTTGATCTGCCTCTCCCGAATGAGGATTCCTTGTATCACTCTCTTGCGTCTATCTCATATCATGGTGATTGGCGTCTCTACTTTGGTGAAGATAAGAGGAAAGTCGAGCGTCTAATCACAGGCGAACCTCGTCGACACGGTTTTCGTAAGCTCTATCTCCCTCTCTTCACCACCAGTCCGTTTAAAGACTTGTTCACTGTTGAAGTGCCGAGCGACTTAAAGACGGACATCCGTATCTTCCCACAACGGGAGGGCCATATTGCCAGGCAGCTTCTTGAATGCTTACCTCCTACGCTCTGCCAGTTGGCTGCATGCGGAGACGGCGCATCATCGTATCACCAATTGTCTGAAATGACCACTAAGGAGAGGCGAATGCGACTCCAGCGTGCGGCTGCTTCCATTGTCCGTCGATCCAGTTATCGACAAACCGCGCTGGGTCTGTTTTCAGCAGGTCCTTCCCGATCCGTTGTCTATTCCTTCGCGAAATTCCGCAAGATGCTTGCTAGTCTCGGCTCTTGATGAAGGATGTAGTTCTCCATTCATCTCCCTTTTTACATTGATAGATTTTTTCTAAATAAAGCCTTTCGAAAATTCTCCTATTAGTTTTCAGTCTCTCATTCGATGACTCCTTAGCCACTTTAAGGCATTCTGGGATGTGTGGCCGCCCCGTATTCTTGGTCTAAAAACTATCACTTCTGTTCTGCATGTTGTGTACAAATTGAAAGCTTTCTGAAATGGCAGATTTCTGTTCTTTTTAACAGGCTACATCTTTGTACGTATAAAAGTTGCATTTTTGAGCATGCATTACGCAGAAGTTAATGGATAGTAATGTGTTTCAATGTGACTTTGTGGAAGGTTGAGGTACTAAATGGTGTATAATCGCTACCACTCAAAAAGGATGGGGCATCTCGTACATCGAATATGCGTGTTTGCTCCGGACTCTCGTGGCTCCTTTTTACTCGGCATACCTATGTTATCGCAGCAGAAGTTCTGATGTTTTGTAGGAAAAGTCACTGGTACTGCTATTGTTTGAAGGAGTTTGTTTTTCTACTTTTAGCAAGATGTCGTTATCGCAGAATCTGTGCGCTCCTCATCAAAGCATGCGAGAGGTATACGTTTTATACTTTTCTGATGTGGATTTTGGCCACGATGAGATCAATATGACTGGTGTGCTCCAAATACATGTGTACGCCAGCATTTACATAAGTTATCCACAAAAGCTTTTTGAGATGATCACTGCGCCTCTCCGTGCCTTATTCCATGACAGACTTGTCATCTCTCTTGTGATTGAGGCCACTCAGGTTACTTCGTTCTTTTGTATCAGTCTTGGGGTTCCAAAGTTAGGATTTGGCATGCTCTCTCTAATTGATGCGTGGAACAAATCGGCTATTCCTCCAACAATACGCTTGTAAACGTGTACGAGGTCCTTCTGCATTGCGTATCGACTTGAGTGTTACAATTCCCAATAATTCTAACGGCGCAATCCACCGTTCTAATGACTCAACATTCGTGAAAAGTTATGAAAGGCGGTTCAATTTATGTGGCTTGCAGACGTACGTCTTTTGCATCACACCCGTCCCTGGGGCTGTTTACTACTATTTGGAGAATCGAATTGTGAAGTCAAGATGTCTTATTTATTAAAACTTTTATCACGGAAACATTTTCGTTCACACTTGTCAACTTGGAGGAATCAAGAGAAATTGCCATTTTGCGTTAGATATCCCGCAGGGAGAACCGACCTCTAGATTTTTCGGAAGGGGTGACCTTGATAGGCGGTTCAACTCCCGCTGTGGCGTCTATCAGACCTGCATTTTGAAGCGCCGTGGTTAAGTGTCTACATGGTAGGGTTTCAATTGTTGCGAGGGTAGTGTAGCTGATGAGGAGAACATGGATCTTGGGGCTGAGTGGTGGCCACTGCTTAAATGTAATTATTAATGCGTCCGTATCCACTTGTAAAAGGTAAATGCTCCGTTCGCTAGCTTCCACCTTGTAACTGACTTCAATGCGCCTAAACTGATGGCATAATTGAATGCACTGACATGACGTCAAATGGTTGACTCGCCTAGACGAGAGTGATTACCATTGGATTGGGTGGAATGCTTATGCCGAAACTGAATGCACACGATACAGAACTACGAAAGTAGGCTGTTGCGAAAGCGAACTTTGATGAAGCTGCATTGCGTTTGCAGATTAAGCGTTAGCGGTGGCCAAAGGAGAACTCAGAGGTTTTCTTTGCTCCATTGCGGTCCCGATGAGTAGATGCGCCCTTAAGCTCCCGACCAATCGACAAAAACTTTTCAAATGTTCTACTGTTTTCTTTAATTTCCCATATTTACATATCGGCACATGAAGACTGTCCACTGATAAATCATGGAATGTATTAAGCTTCTTTACATTGCAAGCTAAACATTGTAGAGATCTACGAGAGCACTTTCAGTTTGTATGCAATATACGCTATGATGAGTACAAAATCAGTAAACCGTGGAAGAGGGTCGTCGATGTGCTGCCATCGTTTAAAAAACGACACGAGATGACCTCCAGAAATCCGACCAAGGAGGTGACGCAGGAATTTGTTTGGCAATGACCCAAAGTATAGAGGAGCTCGGCAGTGGTCGGTTCTACTTCTATATGGAAAGTGGAAAATCAAATTTCTGCATTTCCATGCTCGATGCGCTAAGTCTGATTCATTGGACCCTGCGCAGAAGTTGGAGACGCTTCGTATTCTTCAATTTCCGAATGCCTTTTCGTTCCCTTGCTCTCAACTGACAAATGTGTAATGAAATTTATTCACTGTTTTACTTGTTAGTCATAGTCAAGGGAACCAATGCAAATTCCAAATAGTTGGCATGTTGGTGCACAACTTTGAGTTATGTGGTGTGTGTTTCGAGTCCAGCGGGTTACGGTTCCTCGTACCTACAAATATGAACGTACAAAGAAATGGACACCGTTGCCTCAAATGAATATTTTGGCTAGTTCCAAAGCGTCTGAAGCTAGCGAAAACTCCTAACATTGTGGATAAAAGGCAACTACACGGCAAAAAGTGCGGAAATAGCGGAACATTGCCACTCTTCTTGAAAGATAATTATCGATGAAGCCGTGTACGGATGCCATTTTCAACAGGAATAAATACGACCCAATGGGCGAATCCAGCGGCAACACTGTGGGGTGGTGTTAGGCGGCGGCATCGAGGATGGCGAGAGATGTTTCAGTGTGCAACAACGATGGCGGCCGTGGTTGGGAGAGGGAGTGAAGAAGCGGTGCGACTGGAGTCAAAAGAGCGGGACAAGTGCCGTAGGCCTGCACATGATTGAGGCGACGCTGAGGAGGCAGCAAGTAGCAGAAAGGTCTACCATTTTAGAAAAAAATGCATATTTTAGCAAAATCATTTGACACATGTAGAAGGCTTCCAACTTCTGCATTCTTGAAAACGAGCCTTTGTAAATTGGGGAATACGGTGTTTTCAAGGGTTGTTGATGCCTTCTTTGCCTCCTCGAGACATCTAAGCCAAATTCATCCTGCAAAAAGTGTAGTGGTAAATGTAGCACTTTGGTTGTTGGAACTACCCGTTTCGGTCAAGGTCACAGAGGTGGCCGTATTGCCCTAGCTGCGTAGGCTGGCCTCCGAGCCATGTCAGCAGCTTATTTCCTTCCGCCCATTGAATATATGTATTCTACCCTGACATTCTTCCTTCTTTTGCCTTCGAGGGAGCCTCGAGACGCTATAATAACCATAAAGTAAAATTTGCTAAAGTGTGAAGTAATTTGTACAAAGCAGACCTAACGCAAAACATTTGAAACATGATACCACTACTCGTGGATAGCGTTTTGAAACTTAGGGGATTAGAAGGAAACTTTGACGCAAAGGGTGAACAGCTCTTACGACTGGTGTGACTGTTCGAACTCTGCTGATGTTGTATTCGCCAAACGAAGAATTGATTATGTCCGAAATTATTGAGATGCTGGCGTTGTCGCAGCGCACTGAATTTTTCCGGAGCCTTTGTAATACTTATGTTCTTTAAATACGCTTGTAGGCAAAAGGCGAAAAAGCTATTTTTATTCTGATTGTGGACCAACGTAGTCGCTCTCCTGGGCCCGAGGCGCCCCCGTCGAAGCTTATAATAAAAATGTCTAAAAGCAACCAAACTTCTCGTGGTAAAGGTAGAAGAAGGAAAGAGCAGGAAAGAATAACAATCTATAGCCTCAACAATCGAGTCAGTGAAGGGAAACCCTTTACCACTGCCTCACGGAAGGATTAGAAAGCCGCGAATGCTGAGTGAAAACGAGGTTTATGGAGGCCAGGATATTTGACCACTTCAATGAAGCATAGGTTTGATCCATTCCGACTGGCTTTCGTACGCTTACTCAAAACTCATAATTAGGCACTGGATTTCCAGAAATTTTGCTAATAGTTATTGACTTGGTAGATTTTTGCATACTTGCTGTTGTTGCAAAAGTAATAGCATTTCTAGTGCTCAATAATTGTGCATATTTAAGAAAGCCCCTTATCTTATTTTTTAACGTAAACAGTGTTTTCAAACGGTGAAACCTCGCTAACGCACAACTACTTTTAATGAGCAGTTCTGGTTTTGTAAGCGCTATCCTGACCTTGGTCTCGAACGTCCGTTCTCGGGTTTTCCTTCTATAGGCGTCGATAAGGAAGCACAAAGAATGGTACGGTGGCGAGTTCTTACTTTTTTGCCCTTTCATCTTATGTGTATTCACAAATTGTGCTTTCAGCAGGAGACAAGTCTGGGTCTTACGCGAGATATGTGTACAGCTAACGGTTAATTTACTTAATTGCTTATTTTGTGGCCCTAGCTTTTGGGAGTGAAACGTCACCTTTTTTCAATTTGGTTTCTAATCCGAAATCGAAATTTTAGGCTTTACAAGTCGAAAACGAGATCTTGCTTCAGTTTCCTCTACACTATCTCAGTCGCGCCGGCGACGCAACTGCGCTACAACAATGTCTTATAAAAACAAGTCTCAGTCCATTTGATCTTGATTCACTGAACTATTGGACACCTGCGCATTGGGCAGTATCAACTAATCAGGTACGTTGAGGGTTGCATTGCTGACCGCTTAAATAGTGCGATTGTCTTATGGTTCTAGCACCTTTCCGAGCTCTTGACGTAGCGGCTCATCTTTCCCTTACAACGCCACTGCACATCGCTGCGGAAATGGGCTTCGAAGGTTGCTTACTTACACTTCTAAGGAATGGGGCCCGAGTCAACTCACAGGACTCCAGTGGAGATACCGCTCTTCACAAAGCAGCAAGACATGGGCATATCGGCTGCATGAAGATGCTTCTTGAAGCTGGCGCTTGTACAGAGTAGGGATTCGCTTACTAATTCAAAATGTCTTCAGTACCCGCAATTTCTATAAGCGAACGGCCTCTGAGGTAGCTGCAATTAACGGACGTTTCACATTCGCCACACTGGTGAATGAGGCGGCTCGGATCAAAAAACGAGAAAATCATGTTCCTTCAAATGTTCCCATGTTGCGCAACAATAATGTGTTTGCATGTAAGCGGTCAAGAGATAGTCTTGCCTCGGTGGGCGCTCTTGACGGAGACCTTTCTGATAAACGACTGCGGTTTTCGGGTAAGTGTTACTCCCACTTTTTTTGAGTCCGTGTGCGCGTTCATGAATATAAGCGCACAGTTCATCTCTAGATGCCGGCGTAACAGCGGTATGTCAACCCTATATAGCGGTTTGAAAGTGGATGTCTTTGAGTAGCGTTAACTGAGTAGATACGATTTCTGAGTTTAATTTAGTCGGCGTTGTGAATGGATGCCGCGGAATTATTGGTAGGCAAACAGGAAATTTAATTTATCTATTGTTTATTGCCTTAATGGTGTTCGGAATGCAGTTCCACTTATTCTTATCCAATGTCATGGGCTTGATAATTGTAACTCTATGGAAAAATGCGTTTCAGAGGAATGGATCACGCAGGTTTATATGCGAATTAAAGTACCAATGATGTACTGGGGTGCAGAAAGTAGTTGAGTTCTCAACAGTTCTCACAGAAATAATTAGCTGAATGGTACTTGCAGTGGGAGTTTTGGCAACTCCCATACTTGGTTAAGAACCGTTCGGTTTCATGTTTGTTAATGATATTGCCAGGTATCTTAGGGTGCGTGGAATATGCCTGTGAAAATATAGCATATCTTATGATGTGCTATGCAAGCATGGTTTATTAGATCTCAATTTATTGAGAAAATTGCAAATGTTGATACTTGTGCTAATTCCACTAATAGCTGTTGGACCGGCGGGACATACTTTGTTTCGGTTTAGTTTACATTTTCGCAAAATTTTAAACCAAAGCATGTGCTTTTGTTGCAGTAGAATCTGATGGTTCTTTGAAAAAATTTGTCAATTTAAGACCATTGATTCCTTTATTTCTCTGTACTTGTCGGTAGAATTCAATTTTTGTTCGATTCACAGTCATATGAGGTGGTTTCTGAGCATCCCAACGAGCCAGAACTATATTTTCTCATTAATAGCATTGTTTATGAGTTTCACCTGAAAGCAGCTTTATTCCGTGGCAGCCTTTCGCAACGCTGGCTGGACAATACATTAAGGAAAGAATATGCTTATTACGTCTGTAATTTTGTACCATTATTTTTATTCTCTGTATTTTGACAGCATTTTGAGCTCAGCGACTTGCAAGCGCTAATTTCAACAGGATCGGCAAGGCTTTCGTCTCATTTTCGCATTATAACTTGGGAATCAAGATCGCAAAATTATATTGAACCGAATAGGGTAGACAACGAGTAGACAGTACCAACTTTAGCGGTTAGCATTTTCCGGTGTACAACTAAATTCTCCACACCAGCATTTGTCTCATTGTTAAAGTTGGGCCATATTCTCTTTTTCCTGTGGAAGTATCGATGCTATTCGAAGTGAATTTCCCTGAAGTCACTCACTCTACCACAGTTCCCGAAATCAGTCGTGAAAGCTTCACCTCTGCCAGTAAAGGTGCTGCTTTGTTTGTAGTTCTCGGTTTGATAGCCAAAAAGGGCGAAAGCAACTTTTTTGGAAGAATAAATATTCGACGTGCCGTTATCCAAATGAGCCCTGTCTAACTGCTTCTGCGACTTTTGGAAGGAACGATTTTGGCGCGTGATTTGCATTTCTGCTCAGCACTGCAATCATGTTTGCAAAAAGCGCCTGGCAAAAACACTCAATTTGTGTATTTTTCAAGAAGGGCGAATGTTAGTAATACCCTACTAAATCCGGGAAGTTAATGTTGCCTCTAAGGCATTTGAAGTGGATAGACTATCGTTGAATTTCACAAGCCAAGAATCGTCAAACAGTGAACATTTCAAATACCGTTTGGCTGATTGGAATGGATGCATGATGGACTGGAACCACACGCAATTTTGCTGGAGCACCCTCTCCCAGGTAGTGTATTGCCCATGCCTTGCTCCCCAAGATTGCCACGTCCTTTGATCTCGGAACTGATTCGCATATTTGATTCAACGATACTGATGAACAGATATACCACCGTTCGGATTTTCGGCGCAGAATTCGATACTCCTCGGCAAGATAGTGTAGATCCGAACATTGTGATTATTTACTTTTCGATAATTTGAATTTATACTCTGTGAGACAAGTGCAATGGAGGATTTAGTTTTACATCTGGAAAATTCTTTTATTTAAGCTTTAATTCCAATGCTAAATGTCTGTAGACCTAAAGCAAGGCAACTATTTTTAGCTAGGCATGAGTCATCCGCGTTTTCGGTTTGCAAAGTTTTGGCCCTGTTCTTTTAGATTACGTGCGGTTTTCTCCATAAAACAGTTGTTCTTGATGAAAAGTTTCCTCCAATTTCAAAACATTGATCTATTGCTTATTTTAAAGCATTGGTAGCTTGCTGATCGGTTTGTAAGTGGCGGGATAGGTTTCACACTACTTTTGTTGCATATCCTTAAAAGGCTACCATATACAACATAAAATGGGGGTTATTTACTTATTTCGAGTTTCACGGAAATCATAGGTCTGTCTTTTGGTGGTGCATTCTGTCGCTTGACTAGTTCTGACAGCTCCGTCGAAGAAAAACTGATGCGGCTGTCTCGTGACCTGTACGGAATCGCTGGATTGGATTGCCATTCGTATTCTGAAATTAGCCACTGTGAATAGGCGTTGCACAAACAGTAGCATATATCCAGATCTGGTGAAACCTATTACGCTCCTCTTAATGCGTTTAAATAGACTTGTGTGTGCAGTTGTTGGCCTCGCCTGGTACGCTTTCAGTGCCTTCATGGATTTTCATAAATCGTCCATGTTCGTTAGAACTAGTTGCTTTGACTAATGTATCACAACTGCGAGGATATTCGTAATCTTTTGGAGCACATACACATTAGCTTGTCACAAATGGAGGTACCTTTTGACAGCTATGTTCTCATGCACGGAAGATAACATACATTTCAGATGGAAATGGGAGGTTAGTTGCGACTCGAATAGAGTTGTGAATGTGGTTATTGGATATAAAAGGAGTTTTCAGTACGTTAAGTTTTTTTAACTTCGGGAATTTATCTGGACATTAATGTCAGTAATATCGCGAGAACGTTTCTCATCCTGATGGGACTCCTTGATAACGTTGGTGTCTTTCAGTTGTTCGAGGCTGATATCGGTGGTTTTCCTCTTTGCGGATACTTCCATCTTTTATTGCCTCATTGTATCGAATACAATACAGAATACAGAAGGGGTGTAATTTAGCGACCCTTTCAATCTAAATAGCACTGGATGATCCGCTTTGTGCCGAGTTACTGTTTGCTTCAAGTGGGGTCAAAATCGTTGGCAAACACTCATGCGCAGCTTTCTGGTAGTTTGAGTTTTAATATCTTTTGTCGCGAAGTTTTGGTAAATTAGATCGAGCTAATCGAGCTGTTGGAAGTTCACCCTTGCTGCTCACTGTTTCGTAGGGCTTCTCTCTACACTTTTAGTACGTCTCTGAACCTGTACCTTGATGGTTATGATTAGTGAACATTGCTTCTGCCATCGCGACCGTATCTAACAAAAGATGTTTCTCGATATTTGCTTGTCGACTGATTCCCAATTGGTAATTAGAAATTGCTTTAAGGAATCTTGCGCAAATGTCGTCTCCAACCGCCGTGAACGTACGGTAATTTGCGTTCTAGATTTTACAGGGTGTTCTTTGTTTCTACCAGGATATTTTTTCAGATGCTTTTATTTGTAGGAAACATCTTTTAGCGAATTTTACTCGTCACAGAAACAAGCAACTCTATTTCTGCTCTTAGTTATATCATTAGTTCTGAACTTTAGTGTCTGAGCACGACTCTTCTGTGGATTTGAAGGATCCATTGCTACTTCACGATCGTGTCAAATACCTGCTATTTACTTCTTGTACTTGCGCATATCGGGAACATACGTGGGCGTTTGGGTGTAGCGTGTTTCAAACCGTTTTGGATTCCATATCCAGTGTCGTCGTTTGTTCGAATTCATATGGTACAGAAACTTCTCAGTAAATATGCTGCGCTCCATTTTTAAAACTCCAAGTTGCAGTTCCTTGGTTGGCGCCATGCGCTTTGATGATTCTAAAAAGATTAACACCGTTTTTATTGTATATGACTGAAGAGCCATTAAAACTTTGCAAACCGAAAATGTTTAATCCTTTAAGCTTATTTTTCACTGTAGTTAATGGCATAGGATACAAGGGTACCGATTGTTACGCACGGCTCTAATGCATAACTTTATCTGTTTCTATTGTTACTTACGCTTGTGTATATGTTCAGTATTAGTTGTACAACAAATGCATCGTTCAATTCAAAGCTAATGCACTCCAGCGTAGACCAATTTAGCTAGAAATTGGGAAGCGCAACTCGTTTTTGAACTGTTTTCTCATCATAACATAGCCGAGTTCCCGTAATTTCTTTTCATACGTAGTTCAATGCCCTGCCAAGGGGCACAATGGCTTGCGGAGCAACGGGTGTTAAATGATTGCACAAGGGATTTTAGGGACTGAAAGAAATGATCGCAAATTGCCCCAAAAAATTTTTTCCAGTTGCTATGCTTCTAGTTGCCATGCTCGTGAGGATGTCAGCCTGATTGCATAAGTTGACACTAGACAATATGTGATTCGTCGTAAACGTCTACTCCACAGGCTCTGCAGTGTGAACTTGAATTAGAAATCCTGCTGTCTAAACATGTAATTTCTACAGTCTCTTCATTTGGTAGATAGCACTGCGCTATAGGCTAATGGGGGAGCGCTATCAATGCCACTTGACATTACTTTGTTTCGAAAAATTTAAACACTTCACAGATGTTCTTCCATTCCGCCTCTTGCGCGACCAATCTGGTTGGCCAATTAAATCCGTTAGGGCTTGATCGCTGCTTTAGCCGAACAAGCTCAGTGTTGCACATTTAATTAAAAATTTGAACGATGCATTTGTTTCATGGGTATGCATGAGCAGTGACCCCTTGCTAAACTATTTTCTTCAGCTCGCATCTCCCAAAATTGGTTGTGGTATAAATGTAGTCAAGCGACCTTTCGAAGAATGCCGGTTTTCATGAAAAGATATGGCAAGCTTCATCGCGTGTTTTTTCCATACCTCTGGCCAATTCACGAGTGTGCAGCAGGTATCAGTGACGTTGCGTCTTTTTTCCCCATTTCGTGTCCTCGGAAAGCAGACAGCACCAGACAATTCCAAAAGAGATGCCTCGGCTGCTGCTGATGATGATCCATTTTACCTGTGCGACTGCAAAACGAGAGCTGAAATTGCACCAGCTTCCACAGCCATCACCTACCGTATCTCGCACAATCCTCGCCAACTACACCTTATTGATTGGTTGAGAAGGTTGGCTCAAGGATGCTTTCATGGAGTCAGTACGGCGCTATCTGGCGCTGGTAAGAAAGCTGGTAGTAAACATCCACGAACAATATGCCAGAATCAATTTTTCAACGAAGCACACACAATCACAACTATTCCAGCTGCTCCGCCCATTTCAAGCCTTTTCATTCTCGTGCTGGTGCTGCGATATCTTTTTTTCTTCCGCCTTTTCCTCTCCTCTGCCTTCTCTTCTGGTTTCTGCCAATCGAATCTATTGAAGTTATTTGACCTCTCTTCACATTTACACTCATTCAGCATAAAACAAGTTTCGCAAGGGGGCATCTGTCAGACATTTCTGTCGATGAGGAACGTGGTCCACGAACCTTGTTTTGTCTAATCTGCGTTCTGATGCTAAACTTGTTCGCTGTAGTTGGTCTCATGTTTACTCTACCTTGAATAAGTTTGCGTAATAATTGCGGTGAGATTGCGAGTCTAGGCTAAAACGCTTCAGGTACAAAACTCGAATATTTTGGCGTCAGGTGTTGCGATTTATGCTCTTGGAAAGCTAGGTGCGGATTTACGCCTGTTCTCTGTAGTCTGTTTGACAATAGACTTCTGATATGTAGTGGACTTTATGCCCAAATTTGAGCTCTACATGGATGTACATAACCTCAGGGATTACTAAGGTATTCGGACACTGTCTCGTCTCGAGGACATTTCGGCCACCCATGAGGATTTACATTTCAGGTGGTTTTTTCTTTGTCTGGATTTCACCTGCATGGCTTGACTTGCTGGGGTGTCACTCCAGCCCCTCGTTTAGATGTCTTTTGTGTCCATTTAGGCATTGCAATGAGCCCAGAAAGAGATTTTCAAGGAGTAGCATTTGTACTAGATTACATTAGATCCTGCTTGCCCACTTGTAGGCTTGGAAGCGTTTTTTGTTTTACTTTGGTAATCCTTTATGCACATTGCTGGTTTTAAGGGCTACACCTCTGGGAGTTCATTTAACTCATGTACAGGAATGATTGGAAGCAAATATCAAGGCTTTGCTGTTCCGTATTTTCGACATTGTCGAGTGCGCGTGAGTTAAGCTTCATTTGTTTATTTGACACCATCGTGTGTGATATCGGGTCTCAGTTCAACTTTTTTTTGTCAGGTTGCTGGGTCTTTAAGACCGACTAAGGAAGTCCCACCTATATGGAACCTCGAATTGGTGTTTTACGCATCAGTTTTCAGATTTTCATTTTAGTACCACTGTGGCGTTTTCTTGTCTACACATTTCCCACTTTTAAATTCACTCCTTGCTTCCTGATTGCTTGCCCTTCGTGCAAGCGTACCACAGTATATTTCCTTTTTTGAATAGATTGGTTGGGTACCATACTGAAAGTACCATGCCATCGGAATTTCCTGTTTCCATTTGGCCAAGTTAGTCGGACCACTACATATTTAAAGCACTGTGTATGTCGTGACAAATGTTGATGCAGCCATTGACAAGAAGTCCGTCAGACATCTAGGATGATCGCATCACCTGCTTGTATGAAGGTGGATTTCAGTGATATTGATGAAGTTAACATGGAAGGAAATTTATGGTTGCTTCACGCAGAAGTTCAAGTGGATTTCATTGGAGTTCCTAAAGTTGTTGCATGTCCAGTTGTGCCAACTAGTTTGCTAGCAGTCTAACCTTGCGGGTGGAACTTTCATGCATGGTATATGGCCTCCAACGAAAATGCAGCCAAGGAGATTGTCTGCTACACTGAACAATATAGGAATGTGCTTGGCCTTCTAGAAACAGCTTAGCTCCTGATGGCATAGTGTTGTTCCCTGGTGGGAGTATGTACTGCACATTTTTTTACTATTCCCCAGAGCAAAGCTTCCACTATCTTCGTTTCTCTCCTTACCTTTTTCGTCAATCAGCGGCACCAGTCACGCTCCTTACAAGTTCCTGTCATCTGCGTGGGTCTGGGTGATGCCTGTTTTACTTGTCGCTCTTTCCATGAATCAATTGGCACACTTTGTTTCCCTTCCTTGCTTCCTCGCAGATCCCGTGTTCCAAATCGCCGCGGACATGGTGGGACAAGGTGGACGCAAGCTCTGGCAGAACGAGGTCCAATCAAGCATCCTTGAGCATGCTGCCCAATTGCGCATGACTGATGTCTACGAGGAGTTTTATAACTCGCACTACGCAAACCAATGAACTAAATCGTCTATACGCACGCTGGCGCGTCACCCTCTTTCGACTTAAGGCCCCCAAGACACCGATGTGCACCCATGCTCATCATTACCCACCCTTTCAAATTTATGCCAATAAATGGGCAATGCTGTTGCACGCACCGCACCGTATTGTACAGTCATTTGGATGTTTGGTTGTAACATGTGCTTCAGCTCTACTCGCACCGGACCTTATCCGTTGTCATTCTATCAGAATAGATGGCCATTCAAAAGATACCTCTTCTTGCTAAATGAGTTGGGCGCCACCGTTATTGTTTAATCTACGGGATGTTGATGAGGAGGGCCGATGGCTTCAGTAAACTAAGGAGTGCCACGCGTGTGGTCCTCTTTAGAACCTTTTGCCGGTGTTTTTTGTCTACCAATTCTTTGGTAAGTTAATTTGCCTTGCCTGGACAAATGCGTTGAGTTGTTTGGTGAGGGCGAAAAGTAGCTTGCAGCGAATTGCTGCATCTTCGGCTGCTCTCGTGGGAAATGAGTCGGGCGCGTGACGGGACTCGGTCAGGGCAGTTAATTGGTCAGACGCACCATTTTTAATGCCCATTCAGAGAAGTAGATGCGACTTTGTGAACCTTAAAAAACTGCTACAAGGTGTGGTGACTCACCTCACTTCCAGTTGGCGTTTCCTTCTTCGAGACAGTAGGGGCGGAGCGTTAAAAGCTTACTAAGACAGTGAAATTAAAACCCTGCGGTTACTTTGGCTAAGGCAACACCTTAGGTGCCGCGTGGGCCAGTTCGGTGCATTGCAGTGCACCTCCACTAATGGTTGTAAGTGGATGGATGCCCCACCTCCGCCGGCCCACCCGTTCCGCCTCACTTTCCTTAAAACGCATAGGGTGTGAATCAAGTTACGTAGGTGTCGAAAGAATTACGCAATTATCCTAAAGGAGGTCCAAAGCGGAATAGATTCTTGTTAAACATTGCTCCCCAAAAGCTCTCTCAGCCTTGGCTACAGACAATTAGGGTGGCCATATTGCCTGTGCTGAGTGGGCTGGCCTTTGGGCCATGTCAGCAGCCCCATTCCCCTTCTGTTTGCTGTTTGTGCACATTCTGCTTAAACATTATGCCTTCTTTATCTTCAGAGAATTCTCAGGACGCTGCATTCAGCATTTTCGGTAAAAATGACTCCTTTTTTGGGAATGAAGAAGTTTCCGAGTTCATTTCGTCGCAGTGGTCATGAAACTCACTGTGCCAATCTAGAAAACGCGTTTGCAGCAACTTGTGGAAGAAATTGAAGCCGGCAGCCATCGTGTTTGCTTGCCATATGGGAAAGGCGAGTTCAATTGCCTTACCGACTGCAACAGTTCGCGCGCATCCGTTACGGGTGAGCTCGTGAACGAGACCGAATCGCGTGGTTTTCCCACTGTTGAGTGTTTAATACCACAATTCCCAGCCATAGTGACAACGATGTTCATTCCCAGTGTACATTAAGACCCAGTTAAAGTTATTCACTTGTAATAAACTGCTCTTTGTTATCGTGAATTTCAAGTAACTAAATGAATCGCTCCTCTTAGCTTCAAAAGGGAAAATGAAGGGCAACATTCATCTACTCTTACCTCTTTCAATTTAGGTAATTAATTCAGGCAAGCAATTTTTTTGTAGATTCCAGTCAAAAATCGCGTTCTACCTCCGCAGTGGTTTTGCAGTTGGTGGAAGAGTTTATTGCAGCCTCTTACCATCTAAGGGTTGCATTAACACCTGCGTGATGCAAGAGAAAACTCGCTCGATAACCAGTCTAAGCATGATCGTCCCTTCTGCGCCATTTTTAAGCGGAATGTCTCATCAAAACAAGGCTTGGGAGCTAAATTTTTTACCGCACAATCACAACCATTACAGTGAACGCTAATCCCTAGAAGAGCGCCCTCTTACCGAAGTTAGACACCACGACTCCTTTAATTATACCTCCAGGGTTCGCTATTCAACTACTTTCAATTAAATCATAGTGCAACTCATTATCGCTCTTCACACTCGATGACTAAGGAGTGGCGCAAAATTTTGAAACACTCAAAAAGGAACCACATTTGCGCTAGTGTACTATCACGCCAACGGTCAAGCGATTCTGCAACCCATGGAACATTTTATGACTTTTCACCTATGAAGGTATAAAACACGTCCATCGCTCTAAGCTATACGACGCCTTTGCGGTAGTTCAATGAAGCCATTGCTAACTTTGCAAATAGTGTTTCCCTACGAAATACCCACAGCATGCGTACACCATATGCTGATCCCCGCTAACCGTGACCACCAGTCAAGCAGTTGGCGTCAAAAAGAGCTCGACATCGCCTGCCTGCATTCATGCCTACGTGCTGGCAGTGCCCACTTTTCCAACCCCTTTGTTAATATACTTTGTATGGAGCCATTTCAAATTTTTGTTGGGGCTACAATATACAAAGAACTGCTTTAAAAATGGCGCATACAAGGAGGTGCCACAAATAATCAATCTATGGGAAGATTAGCGCATTTTGCGTATAAATCCATTCTAAAAACGGATGAGAAAATACTCTCATCCTGTTTAAGGCTGCAATGAAGACTACATTATCTTAATCAGCTATATGCGTGAAAGTACTGGTGCAGAAATGGTTAATTTTTAATAGACTAATGAAGAGGTCAAACAGCTACACACCTGATCGTTGCCAAATGGAGCAGTTGACCCGGCATTTCACTTGTGCACAAAAGGCACATATCAGCCTGGCAATCGGCCGGTCATGGGTGATACTGTAATTGTAATACTTTGTTTGTTATGACTGCCGTTTTTGGTTTCGGACTTAGGGGCCATATTACCCTAGCCGCGTAAGATGGCCCCGGGCCACGCCAGCAGCCCCGTTCCCCCTGTTTATTGAATACATATTCTGCCCCAGTATTATGCCTTCTTCTGCTTCCAAGGCGCTTCCAAGGCAGTCTCGGGGCGCTGCGGTAATGCTTCAATTATTTTATTCCTTTGCTTTGGTTCCACGGGCATGTAAGTCTCTGTCCTCGTGCTTAAACGAAATGGGACATTTTTCGGATTAATCCAGTATCCCTAGACCTTCTGCACGCCGGTAAACACATTCTCCCCGAGCAGTATGGCTTATTCCGTCGTTGAGGCGGTTTCAGAGCGCCACAATACTTCTACTCCTAGCTTAACGATTTATGAAGGACTGCTAGAGGAAATGTTTACCTATTTGCTTTGTAATATACGAGAGGAAGGCAAATATCGCCTTTAAAAATAATAATCCTAGAAGCTGCAAAATAACAGTTTCTGGCTAGTATGTGAATTGGGCTTAAAAGTGCTTGTACTTCTTTTTAGAGACGGAATAAGTCGTGAAAGCAGGCATAACACCTCTAAGGATTATTTAGAAAATGTGTACGACCCTCACTCCAAATCTTTTTTTAAAGATGCTCTAGTATGCTGAATCAAAAACGTATTGCAATTGTTGCTAAATTTCCAGAAGCTGCAACTTTGGCATTCACTGCTGTCGTACGTATGCTATTTTCGGCCTGGTTTACGAGTTTACCAATCAGGCAAGGCTTTCATGTATGATTGCACAAAATAACATTATTATAAAACATGCAGAATTCACACGACAAAGGCACTCCAGCGTTTTAAAGCAGGTGATGTGTATCGGAGTTGCGACCCGTCAAACGTTGTGACAGCAATGGCCTTTCCTCGAGTCTATACAAATATACCTAGGAGATAACTTTGTCACTAACTTTAAAAGAGTAGTGAAATCATTTGCCACGAGCTGCTAATCACAACCCAGAATCATTGGCTCGAAGAAGAAATAGTGTAAATTGGACTGAAAATGAGGGCGTGCATACTAGTGATATTTACATTATGGTAACCACTAGACAACTGAGGATGAATACATGTGGAGCAGTAAAAGTCAGTCATGGGATTAAGAAAAGAGCGAACACAGGATATTAACGAGAAAGAGGTACTTCGTTGGTACGCCCAGAATCAAGTATGATTTCTTTGCATGAACAATGCAGTTGAAGTGATGAGCAATGAACGCCAGTGTCAAATGGTATTAAAGTTCAGGTCACCCATGGTAAAAAGAGGATGAACCAGTTGGAATGTGATGCGAATATTCATAAATTGCTTCCACCCTACGCTCGTCAAAATGCAATTAATTTTATTTCCTTCTCTCTGTACTTTCGTGTGTGTGTGTGTGTGTGTGTGTGCGTGTGTGTCAAATTCGTTTTTGACAGCTGGATTTTAACAAAATGGAGCACATAATTGGAATGTAAACACATAATTTCGGAGAGCCAATGCTTATTCAATGGTAAATCGACAACACGGAACCATAAACATCAATCACTAACGCATACCCCCATTAGTCCCAATGATTGACGACATGAGGGTCAGTCAGCTATTTATGCTAAGATGTACCCAACTTGAGTGTTTCTCAAGTCCATATTCACTAAGCGGACATTTCTGATCCGGTGTTGAACAAGCTTCTTATAAATGCGTTAATCAAGCATTTCTGACTTGTCCCTCTATAACCAGGAGCCGGATTCCGCTCGGTGAACACTTTTACTAATCTGACTATTTCCACAGGTCTGTTTAGCATATGGTCAGGAGTATCAAAAAGTCCTCCACACTTGACATGCTTTCAAATGAAATAAGAGCACCTGCCATTTACGAACGTCACTGTAGCAGTAATGCTTGAAACTGGTAGTGTTGGTGATAAATAAATGGTAAGGAAAAAAGTGCAAAGATTTCGCCTATTTAGAATCATAAAGTGGAAAGTTTTTTCCAATTTGCACCAACCGAAATAGACATAAGCACATATGAATGGTACTCTTCAGCATTCTGGGTAGAGCTCTGGCTGGTGTTTAGAAAGAGGTGGCCCCTCAAGGGCGTCTTCCCACAGAAGGCTGCTCCGACCAAGCATTCACGGCATCACTCTCCAAGTGACTTTCTCACTCCATTCCCCCACGCTACTGTGTTTGACTGCTCCCACTGCCCTTCTCTGTGTCACCACAGGAAACCCTTCTTATAGGTCTTCACTGTAGCACTTGGTTTGTTGGAACTACCGGTTTCGGTCAAGGTGCCAGAGGTGGCCGTACTGCCCTAGCTGCGTGGGCTGGCCTCTGGGCAATGCCAGCAGCCTATTTCCCTCTGTCCATTGAATATATATATTCTGCCCAAGCATTCTGCCTTCTTTTGTCTTCGAGGGAGCCTCGGGACGCTACATTCACGTCTCTGACTGCACAAACGACTCGACACTTGGATTTACAAAATTCACAATAACAACCGAACTCTATCAAGCTCTCATTTTTCATCAATGTGTCAAACTCAAATTCTTCCCTCTAAACGTTTTGAAACCGATATGCAAGGGTTTGTTTATTTTTCACATTTTTTTTCAACAGCCACTTCCATGTGTTATAAACAAACACGTTGGGAGTCTCGTTGGGTTATATAAACATCTTACTTTTGCAAAAAGTTGTCGTTTTATAACCTAATACATGCTTTTTGTTTATCAAGTCTAATCAATATTGACAATCCCTGACCAAATTATAGGGTGAAATGCAAGAATAATAGTTACGGATTAAGAAATGGATTAGTGAGCGAGGCCATCTGACTGGATGGCGCATCTGGACCACTGCATAAATTGAAAATGAACCAAATCTACAGCAATAAAATTGCCACTATAAATGCACGGAATTTCGTTTTAGGAAAAGAGGAGCGTTTAGTTTAAAAGCAAAATTTCGACAACTCCGTCAGTACGTAAACGCATGTTGCCACTGACAAGGTGCGAGTCTACCATCATTCCAGTTAGAATGCTTGTTTCTACATGCTATAGTCATTTATTCTTTAAGCTCTAAATACGATGGGATTAGCCGGTGGCGCCAACCATATCAATGATAATAATTCCAAATGGAAATGAGAAATGTCGGGCGTGCTTAACGGAGCGACTGCGACTTTCGATTCATTCTACTTTTTAACTGCAAATCGAGGATACTGAGAGGAATTGTGCGAATACTACTAAACAAGTGGAAATGGGTTGCATTTTGACTAGAGTTACAACTTCCTCACTTAACGAAGCAAGTAACCAGAAGTATCAACACGTTCATTGGAATGCAAAAAGACAATATTTTACCACCGCCTATAAAGCCCTATTCTACCCGACTTAAATGCTGAAGTAGATTACATGGAAGATTGATCGAACGCCGGATGCGGAGTCACTGCCAGACCTGCAGGCATTTTGCTTGTGAATTGGTTCGGTTCTACGATGCGAATGAGAAGACCAGTGTTTTTGAACAGGCCACTAGTTTAATAATGATGGCCACCTTACGCAAGTATAGGTTGAAGAATAACACGAGCCGAGGCGTTGGAATCACTTCTCTCCCCAGTGGTGCTGAATCATCCTCATTCGAATGATTCGAATTTGCAGAGATGGTACCAGTTAACGTCGAATAGTTCGGCGTGGACAGAGTAACTCACACAATGTTATTAAGGCTATCACCAAGTCACGTGCCTGTGATCTGACTCACGCGAGGTCACGCCATAGATAGACACGATTTGACGTTAATCTGGAGGAAAGGGCCCCCACAGCCAAGGCCTCAAAAATTAGCTAGACGCTTCGGCCCCAAGGGTAATTACATTAAACACAGACGAGGTGTCGAGGCCCACAGTTTTCCATCGACTTTATGAATGCGCGAAATTTTTGCAAAAGCGGCAAAAAAGACCAAAACATAAGCTCAAAAAACGTTTCCTGCAAATTGAAGAACACTGATAAAAACTTCTAATTCAATAAATCATGGTAAATGCCAAAAGTAGATAATTGATGAAGGCCTGGTTAAGTAAACTAGACTTTCCCCGAATCTCTACATACATTTGCCGAACGACATTTAGGTCAACGTTGTCAAGATCACTCAGACGGCACTGCCGAAGCCCTATCATTCACTAAGACGAATCTTGTATCCGCCCATTTTTTATCGAACACCAATAATAATAGAAGACCTCAGCAATACTTGATCCACCGTGCTCTTATTCCTCGTCATCATCAACGAGTTGATCTTCTCTACCTCTACTGAGCTATTCTAACGGTTCCCAAACGAAATTAAGTTGTACGTGAAAGTGATGGGTGAATGCTTCGAGAAGCTCGCCGTCTTCCAATCTTCACCCACGTTCGCATAGCCCTCACCCCAATGTCAATTTTGTAGATGTGTCAGTCTTCGGTGCCTTTCTCCTTGCGATGGTGGAATGAACCTAAGTAGGGGAGGAGTTTTTGCAACTAGAATCATTTTCATCATGGTGTGCGAATTGACTATTGAAAGGGGCACCTTTAGAGGGTCGTGATGCGTCCACCGTATGGAAATGGAGAAGGAGGATGGCGTTACCTACTGAGTAGAATATGTGACGGAAATTATCAGTCCCATGATCTCTTAGACGGTGTGAATCTAAGTGGTAGTGGCTGGAGAGCAGTGGGGTACGGCTAGGAACTTGAACGAGGGAGCATACTTTACCATTTGTATGCAATGATAAAAGTGGCACCCCGGGTGAAGTGGTCCGGAAGTCGTTTCATATGAGCGGGTCGGCAGCCCTCAGGCCAAAAGACCATGATACCGCGTACTAGAGATTTTCTGGCTCTTAGGGAGGTGCCAACAAGGAGATGGATTGCGCAAAAACATCCTGGAGGATTTCGCATTATTGCCATGTGCTTCCACGAATTAAGAAAGCATTAACTGTTAACCATCATAAATGAGTTACTACTCACGAAGTGCACCCGACCCCTCTTTTCGTTGTCATGAGTTCTTTGATAGTGAATCCAAGTTGTCATTTAAACAGCTTCCCGAATTTTCATAGAGATAGTTAGCTCTCATTAAAACTCCGCAATTGCGGGCTGCTGGATTTAACGTTGACAAAGCGAGGCTACAAAGTTGCTGTTCACTGTGTAAGATCACTGATGAGGGAAATCATCCTCGGTTACATTGGAGAGACCACCGGTTGGAATGCTCTTAACGCAGCTGAGAAACAATTGGTCGTCATAATGAAAGAAGATGCGCAGAGTTTAAGCATTCACCACGGTAAAATCGGATTTTTCTAAACACCTTAGCCAATATTATCGAAAAACGATAAAAGCCGTAAAGTTTACCAATCACATCGACACGCTTAAGAGCTTCCACTTAGCCAAAGTTGAAAGAGGAAGGCCATGCTCCATGCACAATATACACTATTGCTGCAGATCGGGAGCACTAATGCCGGTTGTACTTCCGGTGCTCACGGGATTGGCGATGTGCTAGTGCGTGCGCGACTGTGCACTGTAAAATTTACAGAAATAACCAGTTGCCACAAGGACAAGTGCATAACATAACGCATGAATAAGAGGACCTCTAAGGTAAGGAGAAACACAGAATCCCAAGCATACCAGACTTGTTGTCCATGCGCCTCTAAATAGTTAGAACAAAAATAATGGCCTCGATGACCCGAAGGACCAGAACAACATGGCTTAACCACGAAGCCAATCTTAAGCGTGCATATAACAAGCCTCACCGATGTCACAAAGATACACGCCCATACCAGCTGCCAATCCACCCCTCGCTCAAAGAACGCCATTAGGACAGCATCTGCGTCACGCGACCCACCCACCGACCAGGAACAAAACATCAGCCTCCGGAAAAAATAAGGGCAGAACCCATGAAAGGAAAGCCAAAATAGGCGCTAAAGTAGGCAGAAACAAAGCAAGTTACCGACTGACACTCCCATTTTATATTCACACAAAAACAAATCACGTATAATACAGTAAATAACATCCCGAATACAAATTGTGCCAAGAACAATGAGTTCATAATAAAAATTCATCGACAACTCTAGATGAGGTATTTGGTTTAGATGAGGATGGAGAGCACACCTCTTTGAGAAGAAAAGATGACAGGTTCTTAAAGTAGGGAGGACTTAAGCGGAATGATGACGAAGAGGCTGTTTGCAACAAGTCCGACTCAGTGCAAGATGGTACGTTTTCTGAGGGCGTAACTTGGTCGCCCTTATTACAAACCCCTCGAGGCTTTCTGGGACTCTTTTTGCGGCTAATACCCATACCATTGTTTGCATGACTTCCAATCGTCTCCAAGGTTAAAGGTATCGACGCATTTTCAAACAAATGCTTTTCTTCACTTTTACTTCCGTTATCTGATCGTCTCTCCTCAGAGTAAGCCGCAACAGCAGCAGCAGCGGAAGTTTCGTTAGCCTCCTCTTCTTCAGGTTCATCTTCAACGGATCGTCCTTCCCTCATTCGATCCATGCAACAAAATTCCCAAGTTCGATCCTCACGTACTAGTCTCAAAGCAGTTCCATATGTAATCAAGCGATGAATACGAGTAACAGGCGAATACTTGGGGAATCTCACTCTTTTACCGCAATTATCTTCCCGTTCAACAGGTTTAATATCCTTATAACCCTCATTCCAACGACGGTTCGCATCTTCGATATCTCTGCTTGACAAAAGTTGTCCACAAGGAGACCCACGAAGACCCTTAGTTCCTAGCATGAGTGTTAAACCAGTCAGAGAAGCAAATTCACTGTTTTTCGAGAGGAAATTTGGCACGGTGCATGAGGTCCGAAACCGTGGGACAGAAGAGGCTAATTCAAATTTTGTGAGACCTTTCGTAAAGAATTCAGTCTGACCTTCAGGAAAAACCGCCCCTACCCACTTTGCAGGCCGTGAAGATTGCACCTCTGTAAGATTGAGATAGAAAATGTCATCGTCTGCTGCGTAGAACATGTACCGAAAGACGTCGGTTGCGTGACTGCTACAAATCCAACGCCGAACCCGTGGTAGCCTTGGCGGCGGTAAACCAGAAATTGGTGGCATAAAGCTACACAAGCTGCCGCCAGAGCGGTAAAGAGTTCGTTGCTTCTTAGTAGCAATGAGAATCGCCTTAATCATACGAGAAAGTTGGTGAAAGTAAAGTCTCGGATGGATCGGTCCCATGATAAGATCATGCGGGCGCGATGACAGCTCCCGAGCTGCGAGGCTGTGATAAACGTGCCGAATACGGCATTTCCGACACTCCAACATACAAGACAGAAAAAAGAGATCATCCTGTGACAAAAGGGCGTGAGAGCCGAAGTCCCACGTTCTGTTCAGTTCAAAAGATACAGGTGAATTTACCTAAATTTGGAGAACGTTCACCAATTAAGACTAGGACACCAACCACGAAAACTATAAAATAACAACGACTTACGACAGATTCGGTCATTAAATCTTTGTTGCTTGATAGATCCACGATTGATACTGCAAGAGAAACAAGAAACAACAGCACAAAACATTTGTCCAGGTATGGAGTCCTATACGCTGCTTGAACAGACCGCAAATACGGTTAAACAAAAAAACCAGATAAATTACATTTGATTCCCCTATGTGTAACAACAGAAAAAATGCCTGCATGCCCAAAATGTGTGTTAGTGTAATTTAGAATTGCTAGCGATTCAGGAATTTGATCTAGTGTACAGAATAATTTTTAAAAATAGCTTTAGACATACTTAAGAAGAAACAAAATAATCCTAATTTCCATTTAAGCACATCAAAACGTATTCAAAAAATTTTTGGTTTATTTTAAAAAGAAACCCTTATTAATTATCAGATGCGAATTAATACCGACACTAAAAACCGATGTTCCCCCAACTTAATCTAAACAATGTGAATAAATTGTTTCGAGACTTCCTTAAAGACACAAGGAGGCATTGTACTAGGAAGGCGTGTGCAAAAACGTAAGTATGGAGAACGGGACAGCTAGTATGGCCCGAAAGCAAGTGAATACAACTTGGGCGATTATTCAGCATCCCAAAGCATCTTTAAAGGCAAGAGAAAGCACAATACTAGAGCAATATGTATATTTCTAACAGGCAGAGTACAGAGCCTGCTGGCATGGCCCGGAAGCCGCCTCTCGCAAGAGTAATATTGCCAACCACGTAACTGTGACCGAAACCGACAATCAAATAAGCAAATTGCCACAAAAACGCGAATCAAGTCAGCAGATCCAAACCAGGCGGTGAAGTTAACAAAACCTTACTTTAAAGAAAACACACCGATAATGCATTATATTTTAATGTTTCCGGTTGGAAACCACACCTCTTCCCGCATCAGATTGGGCATAATTAAGTTCATTTCGGCAGCCTGCGACCATTCCTTATGGTGCCTCATGCTCTCGCGCGACAAGTTTATTTTTGTTTTAGTTGATTAAATGTTTATTGCTAGGATATTTGATTCAAAATTTTCCAAAAAATAAACAATTTATTATACATCTAGTTGCTTTCTGTGACATGTAATTTGTATAGCACCTTGTTTGATGCTAACTTTTTACAAAACCTCTAAAATTTACCGGTCGTTTTTTACTGCTTAACTTTGTTTAACTACATGATAGAGTGTCGGCGACGAATACTTTCCTTGCCTCTTTAAGTTGTCGTCTTCGGTTGGTCTTTGTAATGGGTACGAACATAGAGGCTGAAGTGTTACAAGCACTGAAGACACTGCAGAAACATAACTTTAGAGTACATTTCTATTGCAATTATGTGGTTTGCAGGAATCTGAAGCGGCGTTAAAGAAGGAGGCTGGTTTGACAGATAGTGGCGTTGCAGATGAGTTCCTAGAGTTTAAGGCGTACGTTTGGGCACATCGTCAACAGTTTCCTACTCGTAGTGCTTTCTTTTTTAACGTCATTTTTGTTGTTACATATACGATAGGTGCGCTTTTATATATTTACCAGCACTTTCTGTGTTTTAAGGAATTGGGCAAATATTTACTTAAGGACTTCCTTTTTGATCTAGGGATTCACCTGATGACCCACAATCATTTGCTTATGCATATGAGCAGGTTTTGAAATTTGTTGACGGATGTACTTATCAGCATAGGGTTAGTTTTTCGTTCACAATTAATTCTTAATAGCTTGAACTGTCGGGCCTTCTTTATCCTATATTCGTCCAACTTTATATGCGTCTCGTAAGTGGAAACTATCCTACAGAAGGTATTCTCGTGTTGCTGCGGCGAATTTTGCTTTAGCCGCAGACTTAATGACGAAATACAAGCGATTCCAGGAAGATTTTTATCATGAAGACATTCAGGCTCTCGCTAGCATTACCGAGCCGAACCATCTCTTTACAAATCCAATAGTCGAAACGTTTCGAGGATCTGAGTTTTCCGTTAGCATTGCTTCATTATCGTTTGCTTTATTTCGTCGTTTTGTCCGTGAAAAAGGACTTGCTGTGATTCAAAGCATAATCAAGGACCAGCTTCATATTGAAGGTTTTTCATTGTTGCATTCTTACCGATCCTAAGTTGTTGATGGACCTCCACGCTCGAAAATACAGTTATGCTGTCGTCGTGGTGCAATTTTCGGGGAGTCGCGACGCGATGCAAACTCAGAGGTTGTATTATACGGTCTTTTGAAGGATCCCAACGTCGAATTGGATTCATCGGAAGTAAGCGATCCAATCACTGGCAGCCAAGGTCCCTAATTTTTTTATTTTGATTTTCTTTTAGGTTGCTATATTATACGAAGTTTTTGACCTTTAGATGTCGATTCCGACCTGACTCCATCTAAGAAGAAAAGGAAGAAGGATAACAATTCATTCAGTCATAAGCCTTCAAAGTACGAAGATTCAAAAACGCACTCAAAATCACCTGCACTTGACAGAATCCCAATTCCCAGGGTCAGTGTTAATCTAACCTATCTGGTTTTCTTTTATGAGCATCGAGATACATAATTTCTGATGGGGTTGAATGAAATTTGGTTTATTTAAAGCAGGAGAACTGTAGAACGGTGGCCTTGCTTTTTGGTGTAGATATCTGACGCGTACTTGGATCAGCGTAGAACACTTCGTCAAGAAACGGCGCAGATAGTGCGGAGCCTTCTGCAGAGGGACGCCAACCCGCGCCCCTCAGCACTCCTCTACACAGTGTGCAACGCACAGCCGGGTGAGTCGGCGTTGGCCATCCGGCGAGGTGGTGTGCCTTGCATGACTTTTTCGGAGGACCTTGGTATGCTGGCGGCGGGATTGGGCTCCGGTCGTATTCGCATCTGGGCTCTCGGTGCCGAGTCGTTGCGTCAAATGCTTCCACCAGACAAGCTCGATGCTCTCGATATGAATGATGCCAGAATCAAGAGCAAGATGCTCCACGATGGGAACGGGTGTGTGACTGACACCTTTGTTATGGTTGGTTCTTTAGTTTGGAAGTAGAAAGATGCCTAATTCTACTAAACCTACTCTGTGGAATGGTTGACTACGTTTGGAGGCACGTTTTCACCTCATCAGCCTAATTTCGCCCTAAAGCATTTCACGATGCTTAATTTCGTGTGTTTACAGTCCTTTATTTTTGCAGCGTATAGGTAGGTTATTTTCAAACTAGACAACTACTCATTCACTATGTAGTGTACGAATTTACATTCGCATCTTTTACGAGGCAGAGTTTGGGGAAAAACGATGAGCAAGCATTTTGCTTTGAATAGTCTCATTGAAATTTACGATCCGGGCACAGACGCATTCACGTTAATGTAGCGGTAGCTAGTTTTGGCACTTCCTCAATAGTCGGCGTGAATTTACCGATACCTCATTTTTGAATCTGAACTGTTGCTAAAAGTATTTCACATAACCTCTTTCTCGCCCGTAGTGAGGCTCAGCCGTCCCGTGATCTAATTGGCCATCAATCGGCGGTTCATGGAGTGGCTTTTTCACCCGACGGTCAACTTATCGCCTCCGCAAGTGCGGACGGGTCACTGAGACTGTGGTCCACTACTATTTGGGGAGGCGCTCTCTCTGTATGGCGCGATCACGTCTTGCCCATCTGGTACGCGTTTCACTGCCATTATTACCGCTACTTCGGTTGACGCTTTATCTCTCAATGATTCTGTTCCTTCGAACCTCCAAGCATCATGTATCTACAAGGTCTTATGTGGACTTTGAACGATCAAAACACTCCCATTGTAGGTGTGTGGATTGGGCTCCGGCTTATGGGCACTATATAGCTACAGGCAGCTCCGATCGAACTGCGCGACTGTACGCCTGTGATCATGCACCCCAACCGCTACGCATTTTCATTGGTCATAAGGCTGATGTGACTACGGTCGCTTTCCATCCAAACATCAATTATCTTGCCACTGGTAGTGCGGACAGGGCTGTTCGACTCTTTGACATTCGCTCCGGAAAGGGTGTTCGCCTCTACACTGGCCACAAAGTACGCCTTTTCACGCTGTTCACAATTAATGCTGCTAATTTCGCTACATCGTAGTGGGGGAAGTTTTTACCATTCATGCCACGAATTCTGCATTCTTCAACTATTCAGATGATCTCTGCACGATATTGCAATAACAAATGAAATTTTGGGACTGAACTTGAGTAGCGCTTTATCTGTTCTATTCTATTTGCACAAAATAGCTCAAACTGGACCATTTGAAGAATTGCTAAGGAATACACCAGGAAAGAGTATTCCAGCGATCCCTTTTGTTGAGATGTTAATGTCCATATTTAGGGATCCATTCAGTGCTTGGCCTTCTCACCTTGCGGTAGATACCTTGCCTCAGGTGGTTGGTGCGGGGCCACATGTCTATGGGACCTAGGAAGTGGAGCGCAGATCGGTCAGCTTGGAGGCTACAGCTCTACAGCTGGCTGCTCCAAAAACGCCGTCACTGTAGCCGCTGGCTCCGTCAATGAAGTTGCGACTGATCAACTGCTCACAGCGCCGGTGGCAAGCCTCGCCTTCTGCCCTGATGGTGGCCGCTTGGCCACGGGAGGTCTGGAGGGCGCTCTGCGGGTGTGGAATGTTGGCACAGGTAAAGCGGCGCGGAGCACAGCAGAGGGCGAGGGTGTCGCCTCCCTCCTCAACATGCACAGCGCCTCGCGGGAGGATTCGCGTGCTAGTGGAGGTACCGTGGGACGAGAGGAGGCAGACCCTTACTATGGTGTGGTGGGTGGCTACGAAGTCTCTCGCAGCTGCCTTCAAGACGCCTTCTTCACTCGCAAGACTGCAGTCTTGGCTGTACGATTTGCGCACCCCTACCTCCTTTTGGCCGCTGGGCCTTATAATCAGGTTTAGTCGTCCACACGACTTCTGATAAAGGTGCCTGTATATACATATATGGATTTTACAGTGGGCTCTTAACTTTTTTAGTAATTAGTTGAGAGCTACGCTCATTCAATCGTGTTACTGGTCTATTTAGGCTTTCAGTAAATCGACTGTTAGCCGTGCAGAGGCTCCGCACTAAAGTCTCCAATTTGGGTTGAACTAATCTTCAGGAATGTGCACAGATTTGATGGGAGAAGGTCAATATAACCAAGTCTGGATCTACTGGATTGGTTTTGAGTGAGTGATATGTAGTTTGTCTATATTGGTATGGTATGGGGTTTGGGGCTGTTGTGGTGTTGAAGGCCGAGACAAGCGGAGCTGCGCGGCACTAAGAGTGTTGTGTCGAGGGTTGCGTAGTGCGTGCTGTTACGAGGATACCCATAAAACTCTCACTTGTAATTGTGGCAGTAGTGAGTCCGAGGCGGTCGTTCCTTTACCGCACAGTTGGATATGCGCAAAGGAATTACAGAAATCAATGCAGAGAACCGAAAAACAACAAGAATAGGTCCAACGCCAGGGGGTGCACGATCAGCTTTACGAAGTTCACACGATTTTACATTTCTATCAACGTCTGAACGCTGAATCACTGCACTGCTGTAGCATCCTGAGGCTCCCTAAAAGGCAAAAGAAGGCAGAATACTAACGTAGAACATATATCCAACAGACAGAGGGAAATGAAATACTGACACGGTCCAGAAATCACACTACTCGCCTAGGGCAATATGGCCAACTCTCTGTGATCCTGACCGAAACAGGTAGTCCAAACAAACAAAGTATTACAACTGCGTTAAATATGTTAAGCAGATATGCGTATATTTCATTCTCCTTTGGGCCCAGTGATGCAATAAATTGATGATTGAATTCTGCCTGCACCACTTTATAAGATACTCTGGAAATAAGTACGGAAGAAGCTATATGTGCCAAATTCAGCATCGCGTAGGACTCTAATGATTTCATTGTTTTCAACTGCATACTGCATACCTACTGAACCGAGCAATTTTTATACAGCTATGCCTAAAAACCAGGGCGCTATGTTGTTGCTTAACTTTGCCTCTACGTTTTATGGCAACTATGACTTCACAGAAAATTTGAGGCTCCATATTATGCCTTGGACACCTGCCCCTTTTGAGTCGGAGCAGTAAATAAATTATCATTCTAGCACTAGCTAATATGTTAAATTCATATTAAATTTAATTTGTTGTTCATAAATATAAAAATGCAAAAAATAGAAGATTGGTGGTCTCTACCTTTAATTGTTTATATGTGTTGGCGTAGCTTTGTTTTGAAGGCCGTCAAATAATGATTCAAGAATAACTATACTGTGGTTATTGTTTGTTGAAGGATATGTCGCTTTTGTTGGCAGTCTACCTGTGTACTGTATTTTCCATCCTAGATGCCCAGTCGGCTGGGCTTTACGAAAGTGATGGGTACATATCAGTATTAACTGGGGCTAATTTCTCTGAATTTGTCAAAACACAACCGACGCTTGTGCAATTCTACTTAAGCACCTGTGGTTCTTGTCAGAATTATGCACCAATCTATAAGAATCTGAGCGCATCGGTTAAAGGTGAGTTTTTAAAATGAATGACCATTTTTAGAATGGCGATGGGCCGTTAAATTGGCCGCGGTAGACTGCACCGAGGCGGATAATGAGATTATTTGCAATGACTACGACATATCGTCCTTTCCCACTTTTTTAGTACTCCTGTTTTTTGTAACGTTTTATTTGTTAGTTCTTTCTCAATGGAACTGAACCGACTCAAGTTGAAAAAATGATTGATGATGTTACATTTCGGAAAACCATTAGCGAATTTTTAATTTATACGAAGCAATATGGGCAGTTTCTTTTTGAGCGGTAGGTGCTTTTTATTATTTTATTTCAATAGGACAAGTCCTAATGCCTTGACAGTTTATGGACCGGATATCGTTGAAATCGCAATGGTTGGCACATTTTGATTCGTTTTTTGCTGGGCATATGATGTTAATATTTGGAGCCTATTTTTTGATTTAAATTTGTTGTGCGCAATTTTTCAAATTAAGCTTAGAGGAGGTCTCCTTACAGGCTCTTTTAAATTTTTTTCTTTCTATTTTGAATCAGCCCCAATTAAATTAAACATCTTGGGATCGGTATCTTTTAGCTTGTTTTGGACTTTCAATTGAAAGCACCAGTGACTATACGAAGTGACGTTATAAAAGGATCTCGATATGGCGTCCGAGACAAGTCTGGACAGATTTTGTTTGACAGGTTAGACCCTATAAATACTCTTTTTGAGGCCAGTAATTGATAATGCAATTACATACTTTGAAGTGAGAATGTAGGGGCTCTGAAAGACTTCCTTACAAAACTTTTCGAAACGGGAGGCAAGGATTTATCTGAGGCTAACGCTAAGCGTCCGATTATGTAAGTCTCACCTTTCTGTATGTTTGCAATACATTGAGTGTATCAAAAAAGGAAACACTTTTCAATTGCTAAGGTTTTTAGGAATCACTTGTTGAATATCTTTATTATAAATAATTGAAAAATGCCGCGTTTTGCCTTATTAAGCATTTTTTACAATTCCACTGGTTTAGCCGTTCTTTCCCCTCCATGGACATCAATAATCATATTTCAAAGCACGACAAAGTTCTTATGGAACCAAGTCATAGTGTGGGATCCGCATATTCATTTGATTATATCCCAGACCTTTCTCATCAAATAAGCTATCAGGAAGCAAAAGATACGATTCATTCGTATATTATCATGTCATTCATTCATTTCATAATGGTTCAGCATCTTTTTTGATAAACAGATTGGGCTGGAATATTTAATTAGCTTGTACTGACGGTTCAAAGTCAAAGGAACAAAGCTTCTAAACGGGTGAATTCAAACACTTTAGTGGTTTGATTAATTCATAATGCTCAGTTATCACCATTTAAACCATATTTCTTGGCTAAAATAATTGGTTTTTGGGTCTTTAATATTCGTAAGTTCCTTTTTTATGGGCTAATTTCTCAGCAATCGGAATCAATTCAATAAGTACTCTTGTAACAAGTCTCATTGAACTGAATGCTGTGACATCAGTTCATCTTCTATCAATTTAGTAAGGACATATGCCATTACTTTTGTCGCACGAATAATGTATGAACCAGAAACAGTTTTTCAATTAAGAGATTTTATACTGGGCGGAATACATGCTCTCAATCGTATGTGAAAATCGAGTTCAATGATCTGACTGTGGAAGATCAAGTTTGGCCATTTTTAATGGTGGATAGTAGGATCAGTCGAATAACTTATGCATTATTGTTCAAGCAGGTATACCGATGAGATGCCTCCGTTTTTTGTCCACCTTAAAGGTAGTTTTGAAAGATCCCTGAAATATACCTGCCGCTCTCTGATCAAACTGACTTTGAGTAGTTTACTATTGCATTTTGGTAATCTTTTTGTAAATATGTAGCTAAGCTCTGAAGTCGGGTTTTTATTTAATATCTGTCGACTAAACCTCATTCAGCGGAAATGTCTGCATTTTGATTCGACTAAGTCTTACCTGAGAGGCTGTTTGGAGATTAATCAGCATAATGACTAGTTTAAATTTATTTTGTTTGCTCTACACCAACACTATACCGAGTAACGATGGGTATGTGAGTGGGCGTTCACGCCTAATTAACCTTTTGGCATCTTTAATAATATTTGTGGCGATTATTACGATGCTAATATACTGGCACTATTTCGCAGTTTGGATGTTTGGAAGGTTAGTAAAGGTTTACGAAGCACCTTGAAATAGTTGGACAGTTATTAGGTGGTGCGAATGGAAGTTTGTTACTAATGTTACTAACTTGCACCTTCGGACCCAGTGGCATTCTAGTAAATGCTGCGAAAACGAGGTGTCATTGTAATTGGCTTTAGGCCTTGTGATTCGCTTTTTTTCGCACGCCAATTAACTGGACAATCGTTAAACTTTCTGAGAGGGTTGCAGCTCTTTAAGCCAGTTTTAATAATTTTCTGCATAAATTATTGAAAAGGTTTGTGGGCTTTTTGCATACCTCTCCGCGGCGACCTACAGTTGGCAGAGTCTGATAAATGCGGTTGTTTGCGGACAATATAATTCATAGATATGCGTTAGTCTTCCTCTTATTTTGAACCCTAGCATAATGAAACCGGTCAAACTCCGTGTGCAATCGGTGTTCGGTTCTAAAGCTGCGTATAGCATTTGGAGGAGCCGAAGTAGGAGGGTGTGCCGACAGAAGGTGGTTAGACGCGTCGACTCCGTGGATGAGTCACGCAGAGATAAATGCAAAATGTCAAGGCCGACCCTCAAATTACGTGTCGCTGTTGGCGTTAACGTGACAAGCTTGATTTTGGTCATGTCTGAGCCGAGCAATGAAAATAATCCATTCACACTTTACAGGGACAGGGAATGTTTTGGTGGAAGTCAAAAAGATGGGTTTGAAGTGTCATGCCTTAAAAAACCGTAGTAAGATTCAGAGTCTGTCGACTAGTTATTCCAATTCCTCATATGCGTTGTACTAATGCACTTTCTTTAGATTGTTTGTTGACATACAGACGATAGGAAGTAACTTCCCATCCTAACGTTAGGCAAACAAGTGCAATTAGTTATCCCAAACGATCCGCCTCATGCGCGCTCCATGCTTCTGAGGCGCGCGCACAACTTCATCCCCAAATGACCATGCTCTCGGCATGGCGCATTGCGGTTGTAAGTGTTCCCTTGCTGAGGACTGGATAATTGTGTCAGATTCATCCCCTTGATGCAGCTCGAACTTGTGTAAGCAAGTCTTCTTTGAAAATAGTCAGGATTTGTCAGTTATTGAGATGAAGGTCACCTTTGAGAGATGGGAGGTAGACACTACCACGTCTCTATTCATCTGATGTTTTTTCCAAGTGTCGATCACCCTTTCGCCTTGCGAGCTTATGTCTCATTAGGAAAGGTTTGAGTTCTGGAATGGTAACTGTTTCAATAAGCAAAGTGCAGAATCTTACTTGATTGTCCTATAGACCCCTTCGCTATCATTGAATGAATGGATTAAGTTTATAGTCCACTGAATAGTCAAGATAATACTGCTTTTACTACGCTGATGATGCGTATTTTAGAACTAAAATAGGCTTCCTTCTCCGACTTTTCAAAGGTATAAATGTTCCTACGATTTGTTTGCTACTTTTTGGGTGGTTAGTTTGGTTTCGTTTGGAAATAAGTGCATAGTACTTTGTGCTAGTGATTTGCTAGCTTTTAAAGAGCTTCTTAATCAGTACTGTTGAAATATTTCCCCTGCTAAAAGTTTCCTCCTTTTTCACTTTACGTGTCCATTCAATTTTCCAATGTAAATGAGTGATGCACCTTGAGGTAACTTCTGGGGTTGAACTTGCCACCATTTCCAGGATGTAGTTTGCGAACTGGAGTGTAACTTGAGTGCTTGTACGCTTTTGTGGCAGAGCTCGGTCACCTCCAGAAGTTGGAGGTCACTTTTTGAGGTATGGACCACTAATTCTCTGTCAGGCAGGCAGCAGAACACTTCTGTATAAGGATGCTTTGCAATTCTTGTTGGGCATAAATATCGGGTTGGCTCATTTCTCGTCAACTTGGGATGGCGGTCGTCGGCGATTACTGTGGCCATTTACTTACAAACTTGTAGCTGAGTAGCTAGGATAATGCTGCGAATGCTTACGTTTTGGACACGTCTTCGAAAAAGGAATAAGCCCACTGGCATTATTTGCAAACTCTTACGTGCCTTTATGTTAACACCCTCATTACCGGCGTCTGTCTCAGGGGCACTTGACCGGCAGAGGTCACATTTCTTGGTGTTCTAGTACGACAGAGTGTTTTATTTTCTTTTTTAAACTTCCTGCCTAATTATCTTGTAATTTGGCATGCGAAGTCTGAGGAGAGAATCATTGTTGCAAATGTATGGTGGCTTAAACCTTTATAATGGTTTGTCGCAGCATTAAATAAGCGTGAATACGTTCCCACACTGATGTTATGCGTTATTCATCGGAAGGCTAGCTATAAATATTCGAAGCAATAAATATGCATAGCCTTGTTCGAAGGGAACGTTCTGATAGAATATCTTTCCTTCCGTCGTGCGAGGCGATGGTGATGAAGAGGTGGTGCGATGTTCCAAACAGCTATCGAAGTACCACTGATTTGTCCTTATGGTTTAATGTTTTGGCTTGGTCGACTGATTACGACACAATTTCATCCACTTTGTGCATTACTGGATGGCAAGTGCTTGCCAGTGGCTGACTCAAATGTCTGCATGGAAAGAAGAATGCAATTGTGTTGTTGAGCCCCACCCTATGTTTAAGCAATGCTATGCTACCAAATGACACGCTGTGTGCTGGCTTTGAATCCAGTATCCCTTAAGTCTTTCATGTTTACTTCAAAGACTCCTTATGGGTTGTGGGATGATATTGTCTCGAGAAAAGGTTAGTAATTTGTCTCACAATTTAGGACTTTTTTGTGGAGAGATAAAGGCAAGTTTGGTGTAGTTGTTACTGTTGCATGAACAGTAAGTATTGGCGTCGAAAAGTGATATTAATAAATAATTTGGTTATGCATAATCTCTGTTGGTCAAACCGGTAGTGTCAGTGACGAGACTTTCTCTGAATTTGGCTGAGGCTGCTAACAGCTTTCACATCCAAACGAATTGTAATGGCAAAAGATTTCGGTGGTGCTTCTGCCTAATTGGAAACCGGGCGATAGTCAGAAATAACGCTAGGCACGCTACTAGCTACCCCATCGTCATCTGGAGGGAACATTAAAATTTGCCTAAAATGCTCCGTCTTGAGTGTAACAAACGGAAGTAGTTGCCAAGCAAAACGAGACATACGATAATTTCGCCCGGATTTAGTTGAACTCCCTGCATTAGCGGTTTATTGGACAAATGTTCTGTGGCCCAAGATAATTTTCATGTCTTTGACTGTGCCTATTCACATTAAGGGCTGGAAGCCAATGTCAAATCCCAGGCTTTCTAGGTTTAAATGTGGTTAGGTTCTGCATTTGGATTTCCCAGTTAGAGTTTCTAGTTAAGTCTTTCATCTTCAACTTCTTTCCTTCAGTTAATGACCATGTGTGGCTTTTATTGAAGTCTCCCTCACTTATAAGCAAGTCTCAGTCTATTGAGGAGAAATTTTCCGTGGTATAACATGAATGATGCATCTGTCTGTTGAGTTAAATCACAAACAAGGAACATGTGCAAAGGAGTCCGATGGCAGGAGATTTAAATAGGTGTTACACTGATCAGTGCAGCAACATCTCCTTGAATGGGATGTGGCTGGTGCTTTTGAAAGTTACGGCAATGTGCGAGGTTTAATTGCTTGTGACTCTGGTTTGGATTTTTATGTATGAATGCTAAATCTATGTGCGGCATGTTTGCATTCCCTCGAGTTCTCATTCCGTCAGTTAAAGCATCTTACCATGGAAATGATGCTTGTATGTTAATCTTACGCATGCTTCCACAAGCCTGTGTACGAAAGTGAAACCGTGCTAAAAGTACGCACACCTAATGGTCATTCAGCTAGCTAATGCTAAAATCACAAGAAGTCCAAGATCTTATCTGCAGTAATATGACGATTAAAGCATTCGTGTGATGATGCCATCCCAAACTAATTGCAGGGCAAAATTTGTTTAGATGGCAGCTCTACGCGACATTCAAGTAGTACTGTCAAAAGCACCTGTCAACAACTGACACATTTGATCGGTCAGCGTCGGTGAATGGGTTGTTTAGTCTAGAACGGGAGGATTTATTTTCTTCCAGGCGTGTACGGCTGTCTCTTATCAGTGTTCACTTTTTATCGCATGCTGCTAAGGCAACTATTCTGTGCACAATGGATATTTGCTAGTCAAAGTGCATAACGTTGGTTTAATTTCCCATTTGCGGTACTGGCCCCACGGCTCAGTATGATGCCGATTTCCCTTATGCTGTAAAGCGGTAGGCATTTGCATGATAACAGACATTTCATGAAGTGGTACAAATAAAGGGGCTTAGCTGTTTCCTACACTGAACCCTCTTTCCTCACCCATACAGTAACAAATATCAGTGGATATAAAAGGGTCTAGATTGTCGCGGGTACTAGTTTTGAATTGAATGTTTAAAGTATTCGGGACGGGTAATCCGGTGATCGGCTTCTTGGGTAAACCCAAAAAGACTTTTCGTGATTTTATTGACTAAGACCGATATTTTTCATCAAAAAATCACCTCATATTGGGCACTTTTAGCAGTCCTAAAGAAGAATTGAAACCTCCTACCTATTCGATGCCGGTTTACGCCGCCGACGTCATTTTGTCTCTCCAAAATCTCCTCGTTCATGACGTTGGAAGGAAAAAAGTAATCAAGGACGCTGAGCTCGATGCCTTGAAGGAGTTTCTTACTGTGGTGTCAAAGGTAGGCCTACAGCCCTTGTGTCGATGTAAGCGTTCCCTAATTGTTGTTTAGGGTATGGGATTGGGCTGATCGGTGCGCTTAAATAACCTGAAACTTCGGTTGTGTACATAATTCCCTTTTGGTTTCTTATTGGTGCTTCTTTCAAATGGTTGCTCGCGCAACTCTTGCCAAAAAACTTCCCGATCTCTTGTTTTTTAACATGGGCTCGCAACTCTGCTACTAATGTAGGTAACTGAATAGTCTGTCAGGCAAGCATTAGGTTTGTTAATTATGAATGATGTGTTTGTACTGCAAATGATGCGATTACGAATCTTAGGAGGGAGGGAGAATGCGGTGAATCAGCCATGTTTATGCGCTGTAGGCACCACCACGTGGATGCCGTATTCCGTGCTATGTGGTCGCCTTTCTCCACCCACTAGACGGTTGATCGTACACACACATTTCAACGTTCCCACAGAACCGGTCGTGCCACTTGGACGGAGTTAAATAGAAGAAGCATGTGCGCCTAATTTTGAAGCGCGGCATAAGCTGAATTGTTTGTGGAGAGGCAAATGACTAATAATTAATGCCATAATCTTACCCATCATCTTTGAATGTAAAACTTAAAAGGTTTGCTATTAACGTAATCATTTCCTTTTCTCTTTCAAAGTACTTGGATTTGGGACAGCAGTACAATGCAGAAATTGCATGCCTCAAGAAGAAGGTTGATGAAAAGTCAAAAATCCAAAGACAGGAGTGGCTAGACCTACTGGCTGAAATGACGGTAGGTTCTTTGTGCTCGAGCGCAGCCTTCATCTCGTGAATGTAATTTACAGGGCGGTCGAATCCATTAGTTTACTGTTTATCATTCATGTGAAATGGCGTTCAGTTTTGTTGTTTTTATTTCATTCAATTTCATTTAGCTATCAACGGACAAAGTCCAATACATTGCTTGCCGCGGTAGTAAGCCCCATCTACGAGGCTACCCCTGCGGTTTGTGGATCATGTTCCATGCCATGACGGTGAATAGCTATATCCAGAACGGAAAGTCGGGTAGGTCTTCGCCAATCAAATGTCCGCATGCTAAATCTGTCGAAAGGTTAGAATTCGAGTGCTGCAAGTACTTGCAAACTATATTCTTGTTAGCAGGTTCCTCCGTTAGCCTTACCTGCCTCACTAGAACCTTTTTTTGGCGAATCGAATCCCGGCATAGATTCATGTTTTTTTCTGTGGCTCGCCAAAATTGACATAACATTCAGAAGAGCATGGCTCTCACACTGCCAAGGAGATCGCAGCCATACGTGTGTCAGTCACCTACGCTGTACTTTTAAATCACAATTTCTTCATCGTTTTAGCCTTAATCACTTTCGTTGCTGGCCAGCAGCCAGATCTATGACTTATCCTTAGTTTTACCGTGTAATGCGTAAATATTTTGACCCAAAAGGAGATCTCTTCAGCTGAATTTATGTATCGAAGACTTCTGTTTCACAATGCCAAAAAGTTCAAATATTAAATGAGATCACTTGGAATGTGCCTACTTTTCTGACAATTAGGCCCTACGAACAAAAAAAACCGTAAAAGTGTGATGACGGTGGTAGCTTTGAAGCTTGACCATCTTATTTGAAAATGAAATGAAAAATATAAATGTTTGAAATGAATTATATTTGTGGGTAGACTTGAAATAGTTGGGGGTTTATTTACCTTTTATTCCCATGTATTGCAGATGGAACTGCACCGATTGCGCATGCTCTGAATCGCTTCGTTCCGCGTTTCTTCAGTTGCGGTTACTGCGCCTTCCATTTTGCCAAAATGACCTCAAACGTACGATTAGCGGGCGAGGACGTCTATCCAGACCGTCCGGGCGACGAGCCCCCCTTCCCCCTGGAGGTGCCTGACCCCGCCACCCTCCCTGCGGCTCCCAAGTCGGCTCGCGAGGAGGTGCTCTGGCTTAGTACCGCCCACAATATGGTCAATAAGCGTATTTCGGGCAATCCTTCGGAGGACCCAGCCGCTCCTAAGATAATCTTCCCCTCTCCGGAACAGTGTCGTGCCTGTTGGTCTGAGGCAGCACGACAGAAAGTGGCGGTGGATAAGTTCGCCACCACGCCGGACAAGACTGAGGAACTGCTAGCTTACCTCGTTCACCACTACAGACCCTCCTCCTGGCGATGGGATGGTGTGTGCGTGTCATTTGAGGACATCTTTCAGTGAGTTACACTGGCAATCGTTCACAATTATTCAAGTAAAACCACTCGATTTAATTTGAGCGAAGTTTCAACAGCGGTACGTTGGGTCAAAAGCCTATTCAAAGGCCGTCAAGTGTGTGATTGTAATGGAGTGCACACTTAAAAACACTTCCTGTTTCAAATTGACGAGGCGATTGTGTATGAACGCTTAATCTGTGGTTTACGTGAATATTTATCACCGATGATCAAATAACATTCAGGATTTTCGTCCTCGTTGAAAAGAAGATTGCTGTTTACCTGTCATGTCAGGGGTCAGATTAGCTGACATTTGGCCCTTGTGCTTTGGGGTTTACCATCTCCTTTGTTTTACTAAATTTTTGGGCATGCATTGTTTCGAGATTGAGTTCGAGCAGATGACTTCAAAGGAAACAAAAGGATTTAATCAACGATCTCAAAGGAGTTAAGCAGTGTGGAGGTCTCTCAACTTTGTTGGTGGTTCGTTGATGTTGCCTACACTGCCTGCGAAGTCTGCATATGGGAACAAATTTAACCCTTGCCAGCAGTACAATGTACTTTTTGGAGGGTTCCAAGTAAATTTCCGCTGCTATCGTTTTATTTCGTTAAGGAATCGGTCAGTACCGTGGGCTATAATAATCTCTCCCCCGTGTTTAAAAAGCATTCATGTCTAACAACTGCGTGATTTCACAACACTTCTTGACTCTTTTCTACATTTTTCTAAATCGACTAAACAGGTTGAAATTCTGAAACAGCTTTGACACAAAACACCGAAGTTGGTGAGAGAATGTAATAAATCGAGCGGATTTATTCTTAACTACCAACACTCTCCGATGTATGATTCATTTAATTGAAGTTCGACCCGCTTTAGTTTACAACCCCATGAAGCCTTCGTGAGGAAATTTCTCCCATCAATCAACGACGTAAACATGTCATTATTGCTTGGCTTTGCTAGTGCGTGTCTCGCTTTTCCGGGCATACCGGATGTCTTGCTTTGGGCGAACTTTAGCCCTTAAGCCAAGTGTCGACTTTTTTGTTTTGCAAGTACTAAGTCTTCACATTGATGGAGAAAGAGGATGGAGCAATAAGAGTTCCCTTGGGGTTAAAAACGTTTAAATATTAATTTGCCATAAAAACGATGCCAGGACTCATGTTAAAGAGTTCTTGTGGTCTCTTTAGTTAGCAGAATCTTCAACAGGTAGAATCACGTGTAGTGTTTAATAATGCGCTGATTTTGATAGCAAACGAAGTGCAATGGCTGTTTGCTTTTAACCGTAGATATCCTTTCGTTTCTTCTATTTCAGCTCTTGTCTCGTTTGACTGAGCCAGTCTCTGCACTTAACTAATGACCACAAAGTTAACATTGCGTGACATAAGTAGCAAATCTGACTGCCACTAACACTAAATCAACATTACACACGTTTTCTTCAATAAATTGTTTTGAAGTTGATTTTACTCACCCTATAGCCTGTTCCATTCGGGATTCTTTGATTGTTTGAAGGTGTATGCTCTCTGTTATGCTCGAAAGTTTGCATGTAAACATGCTGTATGTGCACATTCACTAAATGCCCGCTTTGGTGAGGTGACTTTTTCCCGAATTCCTACTATCGAGTATTCAACTCACAAAACGAACTGCAACGATTGAGGAAACAAAAAAATTAGAAAATTATCATTTGATTAAGGCTTAATTCTGTCGGAAATTTGCGGACTGTATTGAAATGCTTATGCTGGGTTGCATCAAGCTTCTTGGAGCGCTCTGAATTGTTATGCTCATTCTAGTTTGGACAACTTTGTCTGCACCGTTAGTTCAGACTTACATCTATTTGTTTGCTCTTGGCCATAATGTGTATCGCAGACGGGAGACTGCAAACATTAACACGGTGAGACGGGTGCGGACTCTTGGTAAGAAGATACACTCTATAGATACATTAGTTTTTCTCTACTTCTCAGCACATAGATGAACTGCTTTCCTAATATTGTTTTTGTAGAATTACATCTAGCTTATAGCCACTTTACCCCAATACCTGATTTACGCAAGAAGCGATTCACTGCCACTTTTGTGTCTTATCTGATCGCCATTTTAAGTTTGAACATGGGCGCGGACACCTTCAGCACGACCGACATGATTTTAGTCGGGGTGATTTGCGTTTGCTGCTCGGCGGCGCTGGCGGTTCTCGTTGCCCTCATCTGCTGTCGTTGGCGCTATTCGCGGCGCGGCCATCTTCCCCTTCCAGCCACTGCATGAGAAAAGCTAGTGCTCCCTTCCTGGTCGGTTGCCTTGCCTCTCCCTCCCCCTGTCTTGCGATGAGAGTCCATGTTTACATTACATTCATCTTTTTTGCATGCCATTATCATAGGCGTCAACACATTTAGTGCCTATTTGCTACGGTTTATTTATACAATTTTTTTTCGTTTTCTAAGTGTAATCAGTGCTCGATTGCCATTGAATTGGTCAAAGTATGTATAAATCGAGATCTCGTTGCTGTCCCCACTTATCTTTATTATGTTATTTCTGAATCCTCACTGGTTGCTCTGGAACTTAAAGAAAATGGAGTGATTGGCTTTTGACTTCTTCCCCCTGCGTTGGAATTGGTTGTTGATCTACCGCACTTGATGCTCAAATCCCCTGGATAATAGAGCCGCCGCATTTTGCTTGTAAGCGTGTCCCGGGCTTGACTGGAGCAAATGACGAAAGCTGGTTTGTGCGGTACACCTCTTAGGTGAATGTCCATATTTGTGTTCGTTGATCCCAAACTTTTAAATGCACTTGATGTCATTAAGTAGACACCGCGAGAGGGTCAATGCTTGGGTTTTGGGTGTTGGTATTTACAGTCGAAGAGAGGGCAGAGCCTACTCATTCTTAACTTCAATTTGAAATTATGCTATCCTATGATATCACATGAATTTCGTAGTGTATCATTTTGATCGCTTTCAAAATTGCGCTATAAAGGGAGTATATACCACATTCCAGGAAATTGAAATCGCCAATCGGAAATATGGTGACGTCGCCGTGATAAGTGTTGGAAGCCAGATAGTACTACAGTTTATTTGTGTGTGTAGATGGCCTTATATATACGTGAGCTCACTGGTCTTTATAGTTCGCATCTCCACTTGAAGGTGTGGCTTTCTAACCGCCTCTAGCCCTCCCAACCTTCCCAATGTTCGTGGCCGGAGCACAGGATTTTGCATTGGTGGCAGTGGCAAAAGAACTCGATCAGGAAGAATAACTATCCTCGCTTATTTCACTGATGACTGGATCCTGGCGTAACAAAATGGAAGTAATGGCTACTCACGGCTAAATTTAAAGAGGCTTAAGATATGGGTTCTAGAAGTTCTTTAGAAGTTTTTGCATTCCATAAGAGGTAACGACAGAAGCAACATTCATTACTTTCATGAAATTCATGCAAAATTGTCTCTTTCATATTTCTAGTAGACGGCTGGATATCGCTTAAATAGGAACAAAGTTGCGAAGAAGCACAAATGCTAGGGTTCCCTTCATTTGAAAACTCTATTTTTGATACAAGAAACGCGCAGATTTTGGAGCAGCATTTAGCCCACAGCTGTGTCAATCTAGGTAGAGTAATGAGGAAGGGTGCTTTTCTTCTAATCGGCAAACATTGCTAGACCTTCCACATGGGTCAAAGCACTTCCCTACGTTGCATTCAAAGCCAGATTTTGACAGAAAAATACTTCCAAAACTGAAAAAGATGAGACAGTGTTTATCGCGTTTACAGGGTCTTATAAACTTCAAACGGTGTTTTCAAATACTTTTTCGCCAAACAGGTTGGTTCGAAGAAGTACAGCAGTATAATTTTATCATAAAATACAAGAAAGAAAGAGCATACAATGATACAGATATCCTACTTTACAAATCAGGCCTTAAAAGAACCAAAATCAGTGGGAACACTCGCAAAGGCACGATTTGAGTTAAGGTACTGGTGTGTGAGAGGCACCTTACATCCTCCTTTAAACCATAATTGCAGGTGACTTCAGAAGGCGAGGCTAACAAAATGTGCAGTTGAAATGGTCAGAAGCGCTCCTAGAGGATGAAATTTGAATTCCGAATTTAGGTGTCTGAACACTTGGCAGTTACAGGCTTGTTGGCATAAATGAGTGCAACACGAGCAGATGGAGCATGTGGGAGAGACGAAAGGGACTGACGCTTCGAGCAGCAGGTACCCACAGCTTGCATCCATCAAAGACATGGGTGACTCAAGGTACCTGCATTACCCGCAGCAGAATCGAGAGACTACTTCAAAGCCAACGCAACACTTGAATCTATGCCCACAGGAACGTCAAGGGAACGTGCAGACATAGCGGTGAAGTAAGGGTGCCAGCTGATACATTTTACTAACCATCAACGCATTGCACTACAAAATTTTAGAATATACACTGCAACAGAAAAGGGAATTAAGCGAAATTTCATGATCGAGAGTGAATACTAGACCCTTTATTTTCGAACAAATCGACCAGTAATTACCAAGGAAGAGGGCAAATATAGCTCTCCTTAGTATGCCGAGTGATAGAGAGTACCGCATTACCAAAGTGAATAATTTCAAATGCGCACTCCACGCAGGTTCATTTTCGGAAAATCAGTACAAATGCGCTCTCAAAGAAGGCAGCCTACCGGTTGGGGAACAAGGACAGAATATGTAAATTATGGGAAGGATTCCGCCCGCTAATTGTCGAGTTCGATGGCAAGGCACCCAAAGTGATCAAATCGAAGAGCAAACTAGGTAAAACATTTTGCCCAGACTATAACTGTAATACTTAGTTTGTTTAAAACTACCGGTTTTCGGTCAAGGTCACGGAGGTGGCCATATTGCCCTAGATGAGTAGGCTGGCCTTTGGGCCATTTTAGCGGCTCATTTTCCTTTGTCTGTTGAATATGTATATTCTACCCTGGTATCCTGCCTTCTTTTGCCTTCAAGGGACCCTCGGGACGCTACAATAATCACTAGGATTCAATCCGAGGGTGTGAAATATTCGCGGACTCGGGCAGTTTCGGCGATTGTTAGAGGAAAAATAGGTATCAATACCCACAAAAAACACACCGTAAATGCTGCCCAAATAGCATATTATGTTTTGGACAAACCAATTTTCCCGAACAAGGTGTCTGCTGCCAGAGGCAAAAGAAGAGGCAGTGACCTGGGAGTGAGCTCAAGGCATTATAATGACGGTTTCGGTTACGGTCACTTGGGTCGTCATATTGCTCTAGCCAGGTGGGCTGGCCTCCGGGCTGTACCAGCAGTTTCAATCACTCTGTTTGCAGATTATATGTATTCTGCCTCTGTATTATGTCCTCTCGTGCATTCAAGGAAGTTTCGGGACGCTACAGGCGCAATAAGCCAAAGCAGTCTAAAAGATTACGCATGCGCTGAAAAGCTCTCTAGGTTAGACAGGCAACTACACAAAGTACTGGCGCTTACAGTAGATTATGGGAAGTTAAACAGTATGCGGTAAAGACTTCAACTTCCACAGTTAGATACTATAGATATAGATTTGCGTAAGATTGAGTAAGCGAGCCTAATTCTTTGTGATAGATAAACACCATGTGACTGTACTAAAATCATTTTATAACTCATCGGCGTGAAATATCTCACCGTATGTATTATAATACTTTATACTCACCGGTTTGCTTACAGAATTCGATTAAATTTTTATTAATTCGTCAGCCGAATTATTTCTTTTACAATGAATAATGCAATTAAAAAATAATCGCTGCACAATTTCTTCTTTATCCACATCAACTACAAAGTGACCTCGATACCCTGCAGTTGCCGCGATTCCATAGGTCGATGACTTTGCATTGGGGCTGCGCGGTTCAATGATTTTGATCACACTTATAATGTTATTTATCATCGGACTGTGCGTAGTATATTTTGGACAGAGCTTGAAACGTCCAACCCTCCGAGGACCGATTTTAATCGTAACTGCCCATCCGGATGATGAATGCATGTTTTTCTCCCCTGTTATTTTATCACTCCTCAAATGGGATATTCCGGTGGATCTCCTGTGCCTTTCCTCTGGTAACTACTATGGTGCTGGCCGTATCAGATGTGATGAATTAAGGCGGTCCGTAAGCGTTCTTGGAATCCGGCATCATAGGTTGATCTGTGATAAAAAACTACCGGATAATCCTAATAAGATTTGGCCTGCAGAACGCGTTCAAAGGCACATCTGCAAGGCAGTTCGTAAGTGGCATTCCAAAACAGTGGTATCTTTTGACATTTATGGTGTGAGCGGCCATTCAAACCACTGTCAAATTCACTCAGCATTAGTCGAAACGCCTCTAGGAGTTCCAGTGTTTGTCTACTGTTTGAGAACATATCAGACCCTTTTTAAATATTGTACGCCCTTGATACTGTTGCTGGCCTTCTGCCAAAGACGCAAACATGTTTTTTGCGTACCGTTTTCTGGAATCCTTACACCTCATAAAGCAATGTTCCAGCACAAAAGCCAACTTTTATGGTTCCGATACTTGTACATGGCGTTTGCCTCTTACATGTATGTAAATGTTCTCTTTCCCCTTAACAGACTAAAAAGATAAGCATTTCATCCACCTATGTTTATTACTTGTTTATATTGTGCATTTTTCAACTGTTAACCCTTTTTTATTTTGAATGAAGATATTTATGCTGATTGTTGTTTCTGTCTTTCTGCAAAACTGAAATTGTGTATTTGAGGCATCTAAACGCCCAAGTTAGTTCTAATCGCTAAATATGTGTTATGTTGCCCAACTTTTCATTTTCTCAGAAAGTGCTAATCTATTTAATTACACTGGCAAAATCCTCACATTGTCTCTAAACTGAAGACGCACTTTTCCACATTGAACCACAAAAGTTCTTTCGCTGTCTGCAGGAAACGCTCAAGTTTAGTGCTTGTTATTCCTCTGCGCGCCTTAAAATCAGTCTCGTCTACTCAGTTCAGCGAAGAGGAAGTACGCTTTGCACTATGATCGCGATGGTTGCTTTGAAGGAGACGTTGGATGGGTTTGTAAGGCCTCACAATAGATTTCGTGGTTGGTCACCCAAAGAATACACAATTATGTAATCAGAGATTTTGGTTGGATTCCTAATCATTGTTCTTGCAGCAATAACTTATTTACCTGTTCGAGATCGGTGATGTGAACCATTATCTAAAATATTAAATAAGGTGGCTGGATGACTTTAAGAAGCAGCTTCATTTCCAAAAGCGGGAGCAAAAGTACCTGCGCAAACAAAAAGCTGGATTTCGGGCGGCATAGAAAAGGGGAAAGTATATAGAGAAGTTGCATTTATAATTGAAGTAAAATTTGCACTCAAATCAGCCAATAACTTACAAAGTTTAAAGCATTGTCAATCGATATTGGTGCAATCTTACGAATTCGACCATCCAGAAGATGGTACATATTCATTATTGCCCTTAAATTCTAGTAGAAACTTAGTTGACCTACATTCTAAGGGTGCCATGGGCTTCCTTCATGCTCACATATGCTTTTTCTTTGGCAAAGATTTGTTCAGTACGATTGAAATTTTTCATATATGATTCATTATGCTCCTTCTCCATTGCAATCAAGTTATTATAACCTTCTAGAAGATGTTCAGTTTTGGCCTAAGGTAAAAACATTAGGAAACTAAACTGTTTGGGCGAGATGGGTAGACTTCTGAAGCTTTTCGATTATTTTAAGACTTTCTGTCTCTCGATCCTTCAATTCCTTAAGACAACTTACTCAAACTTGGTATTATTACCAGATGAAGTGATTTGAGTGCATCAGCGCGGCTAATTAGGTCGTTAATGTCGCCAAATTCTTCGGAATATTGTACAGCGGAGTTCAAGAATGTGAAAAATTGAGTAAAATAGCGCAGACTACGTTCCTTTTTGGACTTAAGAGCTAGCAAAAGCGAATAGTTTCTTTTGAGACTGCATATAAGGATGGGAGATCAACAACTTGCTGATTTCCTTCTGTATATTCTTTGTCCTAGCTTTTTCCAATTGAAACTTTTTGAGGGCATTTTGAATCCTATTGTTTATTTCAACACGGTTTCCCTCATGCGCGAGAAAACGTGCATTAAGCTCCGAAGTCCTTCGAGCCAACTGGTCGCGTTCGGTTCCAATCTTCTTCATTTCAGTTTCGAAAATCTGAATGGCGAAAATAGGCAAAAACGAGAAATGATTTGTACGTTTCGTTCTCCCCCCAGTTCTTTGGAAATATCATTGAAAATGGCCATAGCTGTCTCTGGCTAAACCTTAAACTGTAGAAATCTTAACTACTGTATGTCGCATCCTCATCTTTTCTTTAATACAATCACTTGGCTGCGACATCTTATCCACCGCAGCTTTGTTGCTAAGTTAATTTGCTTACATCTAAGGTCATTGCAAAAACACATGAATCCAATAAACTAAACATAAACTCCGAAAAAGTTGCCAAAAACAAGCAGGGACAATAAAAATTTCATATGTGCATGGTGACTCTTATAAAATAAACGGACACCGAACTCGGAGCTGGTAACAAAAGCTCGTAATTTAAGTGATGATGCCAGAATTTTATATTATGGAAAAGGCTTGTGAATCGCTGATATTACGGCTGCATGAATTAGTGGGCAAAAGAAAAGCAGTGTTTTCTTGAAGCCACAAAATCTACTTTAAATGAAATGAAGCAACGCACTTTCCCTTCAGTGCTGCTTAGCAGTATCTATCTGAGTTCCATTCAGCTAGCAGCGAAATTAAGAGATTTCAGGAGTTCTTGTGACCTACACACGATGCTTTAGCTGTTTGCTTGTCGGTCCCGTTCACTTGGGTGGCCATATTCCCTACTCGAGTGGGGACTGCCGGTTTCGGTCAGGGTCACAAGGGTGACAATATTGCCCCAGCCGCGTGGGCTGGCCTCCGAGCCATGCTAGCAGCTCATTTTCCTTCGTCTTTTGAATATATGTGTTCCGCTATGGTATTTTGCCTTCGTTTGCCTTCAAGGGCGCCTCGGAACGCTACATCGGGGCCATGCCAGCAGTCCTAATCCCTTTTCTCGTTGCTAGTATGTTCTGCTTTAGTATTATGCCTTCCATTGCCTTCAAGAAGTCTCGGGACGTCACACTACATTTTATTACAGGGGCGATAGGCAGCACTGCATCAGATTTATTCGGATTGTTCACAGCTGTTTGTGCTTTACTTGGCAATAGCTTTTCTGCCAACCGTGGGTTTTAAGGCAGCTTCCGAAGGTGGAATTCAATTTCAGCTCTTTTGCCGCGGTTCGTCACCGCTGAAATTTTCACCTAGCGGCAGGCATTAGCGTTGTGGCGTTTTAAGACTTCCTTTAAGGTAAAAGAATGCATAATACCAGGGCTGATGGCATGCCCTGAAGGTTATCCCACCCGACTAGGGCAATATTGCCATCAAGTGATCGTAATGGAAACCGGAAGTCAAACAAACAGAGTTCTACAGGTGTAGTTACTTTAAAGATCAAATTTGCTTGTCGTTTCTGCTGACAGCGTCTGAAGGACAGGCCATCCAGCTGCAATTAACAAACTTAAGCATGTCTAAACGTGCCAAGGCTTCATAAATGTGGTTAAAAGGAGGGTTGTGCACAGAGCTGGGTCGCATAGTTATTCATTCATCAAAGACTACGAGGCGTCAAGCAAGTGAGCGAGATTAGTGGTGGTCTAAATAAGCAAAATAGTGCACCAAGGCTTTCTGCGATGCCTTCTTGTCTATGAGTGCCTGGTATTCGTAGCACTTGAGAATTCCAATGCCATAGCATGCCACATTCAGCAACCTATGGTTGTACAGAGGAAAATCAGCGTAACTGACATAGACTGTCGATGAAATTATAAACAAATAAGCAACTCAAAACAAACATTTGAAAACCCGAATCTTATATGCAAATCATTTATTTTAGCAAACTTTTTTTGATCCTTTTTAAGATGTCATCATTATCAGCCTTATCTTTTCTTCAAACTTGTTGCGTTTCATTGATGAAACTAAACAAGAACAGGTTTTGAAAATCACTTACATATATTACTACTTTACACTTTATTTCTTTGCAAAGACACACAATCCACACGAGCGATCATGCGCTAAGATTGATAAAAGCAAAAATAGGAAACTAGCGTAGTACTCTGTTTGTTGGAACTACCGGTTTTGGTCAAGGACAGAGGTGGCCGTACTGCCCTAGCTGCGTGGACTGGCCTCCGGGCCATGCCAGTGGCCTATTTCCCTCTGTTCTTTGAATGCATATATTCTACCCTAGCATTCTGCCCTTCTTTTGCCTTCAAGGAAGCCTCGAGATGCTACACTAGTGCTTTGTGGCATAAAACATATTTGTAATACTTTGCTTGTTTGAACTGTCGGTTTCAGTCAGGGTCACGGAGGTGGTCACATTGCCTGCCTGCGTAGGCTAGCATCCGAGCCATGCCAACAGCTTATTTCTCTCTTTCTGTTGAATGTATATATTATACACTAGCATTCTGCCTACTTTTGCCTTCGAGGGAGCCTCGGGACGCCACAATAATAGCACAAATGCATCTTTTGAGTGACTGGTGGTTGGAATGAACAGGCCTTTGGTTGGTAGGAGAGTACTTGTCTTATGGTCAACTCACCCTATCTACACCCCTTGGTAAAGAGCAGGCATTTAATGAACAACTTTTGGAATCAACGAAATCTGACTGCCGCTCAGCGAAACGCCTAGAGATCTTCGATCAAAGTCCAATATATTGTGGTTGTAATACTTTGTTTGTTAGAACTGCCGGTTTCTGTCAAGGTCACAGAGGTGGCCATATTGCCCTAGCTGCGTGGGCTGGCCTCTGAGCCATGCCAGCAGCCTTTTTCCCTCTGTCCGGTGAATATATATATTCTACTTTAGCATTCTGCCTTCTTTTGCTTTCGAGGAAGCCTCGGGACGCTACATTGGTGGCAGCGGAAAGCGAACCCGACTCTATAGGGTTTTTATCCCGATCTCCACCGACTGCGGCATGTTGCAGCGGTGCGAAAGAAGTGCAGGTGCTACGGATGGGCCACGAACGACGTCCACCTCCGGCATCTACCCCTTCTCCGTGCTCTACAAGAAAGCTATCAACAACTGAAGCGACACTAGCCATGGACCATCCGGAAAGTTTCGTTCCAAAGATTACCCCTATTATACCTGCTTAAGGAGATCGGCGTGCTAACGCCTCCCTACGGACATACTGATGGTCGGCAGAACCACTTAGTCCGCATTTTGTTTCCAAGCTAGATGAAACTCGAAGTCTAATGCACTGCCAAGAGGGATCACTGACGTTGGTGTCAAGCATCGCCTCAATCGCATCGAATGTTGGCGACTGGCATGGTTATCTCGTGGGCGCTTCTTGCAGCACTGAGTATGTTGTGATGGCTAACGCGGGCAATGTACCGAGGGGTGCGTCGGGGATGACGCTCGAAAGAGGAGAGGGGCAATGTAATACTTTGTTTGTTAGAACTGCCGGTTTCTGTCAAGGTCACAGAGGTGGCCATATTGCCCTAGCTGCGTGGGCTGGCCTCTGAGCCATGCCAGCAGCCTTTTTCCCTCTGTCCGGTGAATATATATATTCTACTTTAGCATTCTGCCTTCTTTTGCTTTCGAGGAAGCCTCGGGACGCTACAGTGGTGTCTTGAGATTTTACTAGGGACAAAAATAAATCCCTTGGACAGAATGCTTACATTCTACATGTATTGGTAATCAGAGTTAATGGGGTAGACCAGCTCATCCGGCGAAGGAACAATAACCAGGCCACGAAAATGTAGCCCTTAAGCAGAACTGTTTGCTAAACGACAAACTGCTATAACAGTGCACTACCTGGCTCAAACACTTTTAAATTTTGGCACTTGAAAATTTCTTTTAATAGGTTATTTCTAGCACCTTGCTCAAAGAATATACGCCAATGGGGCTGGAATGCACGACTAAAAATCTTAATAAGAAATGATTATGTCTGCTTAATCTCACAAACCAAAATTAGGAAACAGCGAAGGCGCTGTTGTTTTTGCAATTATAAGCGGTCAAAATAACCCCATTCTAAAGCGCATTTGTTTAACATGTTGAATTACTACAAAGCATTCTATTATTTATTTGAAACGGTGTCCTTTATTTGCGTTCAGCGATTTGATAATGCTGGTGGGGCTCGTATCTCTTGCCTGCTTTATTGGTATCGCATTTTCAAAGCCCCAGGACCCGACCTTACGAGCTCACGACAGAGTAGCTATTGTGTTGCTTTATTTCCCCCTAGAAATTGAGCGACCCTTTGGTAGGACTAGATGAACTAACATCGGGCCACTCTCCTTCCACAACTAGAAAGGAGGGTGAAAAACTCTTGGCGTAATGTTAAATATTTCACGCATATTTTATTCAGTCAATTGGTTGATAAAATGGACCTAGACAATGACGGCTTTATATCAGAAGATGAAATGAGGATGTGGCTGAAAAGTGTGGCATCGAAGTACGTTGACCAGGATGTCAGTCGAACATTTGATGAGTATCGCAATGAATTCAAGACCGATTATGTTACTTTTGAACAACACAAAAATAAAATATCCGATGATTATGAAGAGGATGAAGATGCGGGTGGTACAGTATCTTGTTCCATTGTTGGAACTAACTAACTTAGATGGCGAGCTCCAGCAAACTCTTGCTCGTGATCAAAGGCGTTTTGAAAAGGCGGATACGAATGGTGACGGAAAGCTTACAAAGGAAGAATTCGCAGCATTTTTGCATCCAGAAGAATTTGATCACATGAGGGACATTGTCATTGGCGTAAGTCAATGTATAATAATTGGGTGTGAACAAAATGTCCAATTCCTTTGATAATTCAGCATTCTCCCTTAATTAGAACCGAGAGTATTGGAGTCCTCAATCTTAGCAGACATATTTGTGGTAATTGGTACTTCTGGTCTATTTGTCGAATCCCCCATCTCATAGCAATAACTATATATCACGCTTATTTTTGTGCAGTCTAGTTCTGCCGATTTTACCTCTGGTGAAGTGGTTATCAATCTTTAGTTTTCCTGGTCCGAATTTTAATTACTATTCTTTAAGCTACTAAGTTTCTCTGTAACCCAGAGAAAAACTAAGTTCATGCTTATTCTTAAACAGGTTTCTCATAACTTGTTTCGGTGGTGCTCATGTACGCTTTGATTCCCTTAGAATTTCGTCACTAGGTGGTCTCGACTAATACCTCATTGACTTAATTTAGACTCTTCTTTAGGAAACTCTCGAAGATCTTGATTCAAATAAAGACGGCCGTATCGATTTGGAAGAATATACTAGTAAGTCCCGGAGTCATTTACAGTCAAGTTTGCACTTATCGTTTTGGCGTAATGAGTATGTTGCGAATAAAAGACTTATTAGTGAATATAGCTGGAAAGGATTAAACAAGTTTAACTCATTTTGTTCTCCATCTGTCTTCCATTGCTTTGCGTTAATTAATGTGAGCTACATTTGAAACAGACTTAATGAACGATTCGTCAGTGGGCATGTTACTTGCCTCTACTGCCACGTGTCCTGTGGAGGTCACAAAAGGACGCTTTTTGTGCAGTCTGATTGTAAACGAGAAGTGGCGGCACGCACGGGCCAAATGACTGTCTGACTAATGTGGTGAAGGCATACAGGCGCGCCACGGCAACTTCCGCTTATTCTGGTTATGTGCGCTCTTGAGGTCTCAATGACCACTGAGGGGCGTCAGACCATCAGTATGAAAATAATTGAGTGCCGCTTATGGTACCATACCGCACACAAATTCTCATTTTTACGTAAATATTGAATATGTGAAGGGAATCACTAGACTCAACCAGCTAAAATGGCAGATAGCTGAGCTACTTAGACTTGGCTGAGCCTATCCTGCCGTTTTATGTTTGGGATAGTCAGTAGATTTTATCTCAAATAAAAATTGCCTTGCCTGGGCCTTATTTTTATTTTTTGTAACTGGTATTAGCGCTCCACTAACGACCTCTTTCTAGCTGCCATCACTTGCTTGATTCATCAAGTGTTTTTCGGGTGATTTTTATCATAATTGGTAATTACACGAGAGAGTGTTGTTTATCTTCCGTATCCGTCATCTTACCAACAGAAGACATGTGGGTTGATGATTCGCAGTCGCCTCCGGAGTGGGTGAAGACCGAGCAGCAGCAGTTTAGAGAGGCTCGCGATAAAAACAAAGATGGTTACCTCGACCGGGAGGAGATTTACGCCTGGCTCTTCCCTGCTGACTATGATCACATTGAATCCGAACTGAAGCACCTCATGTCAGAGACCGACGATGATCAGGTTCTCGTTCTTTTTTACATTCAAACCTACTCTATGTCCGCCTTACTCATATTCCATTTTGGAAAGCTTGAAACAGCAGCTTAGGAATGAAGGACGGTGCAATAAAACGAGCACATGACCGCAAATTTTAACCTTAAAAGAGCCATGTTAATTGCGATAGTTCTTTCCTGTTTTGGTTATTATTTTCGATTGACTTGCAGACCCCAGATGCCCCCAATAGCCGTGGAAATGAATGTATAGACTTACTTGATGTATGAGCGATTTTACTGCCACTGGTAGCTGCGCATTAGTCAAGAGTAATCTGTCCTATTAGTATGTCTTCATTTAGGGCTCAATTGGCTTTTCATTGTTCCAATACCTTATGTAGGACGGAAAGTTGTCAAAGGATGAAATATTGTCGCATTACCACGTGTTTGTTGGAAGCCAAGCGACAGACTTTGGGCAGGCGCTCTATTCACACGACGAACTATGAGCCAAACTGGTGTGCGGAGCGATCATTTGCTTTCTTTCCCTCGTTTGAGTCTACCCTGTGCATCCCATAGATCTGAATCGTATCGGCTGCCCTAGCATTTTAAATTTTTTTATGTTCGGTAATACTTTGCGCTTGTTACATTGCACTCTATGAGTTGTTTTGGACAATACCAATAAAACATGTACAACAGTGACGCTTTCGAAGAGTTTTAGGGATACAGCTTGTGTGTTGCACTTCTATTAAATGCGGATTATGAAAAAATCCGCGCTTAAAGTGATTTTGATGAAATTAACAGCATATCTAACATAGGCCATTCAGGAATTCAGAACTAGCTAAGTTTTGATTCGTTTTATCCTGTCGCTGACCGTGGTTTGTTGTACTACGCATCTTAGCTCACGCCCCTCCCACACTTGTATTAAACGAGTTTCCCCATCTGACATTCGCACCAAAACAAATAATAGAGAGAGGTTTGGGAACGAGCTGCACTGAGGTTTGGGGAGAGTTAGCAGAAAAACCGGAATCTGTTGATGGGGAGGACTAGCGCAATGGTCGGGTTTTTAGTTGAAAGTGGTGCTAGTAGGAAAGGCGCACACTTTGTACCGATTTTGTATTTTTGACTATCAAGTATTGTGGCGCCTCGACACTGGTTACCTGCGCGCTTTTCATCTTGGACACTTGAGGCAAGGCCTCTGAGGCATGCCATTGACCTCAGCTTCCAATCAGATAGGTCTCAGCAGTCAGATGCATCACAAAAAAAGGGATGCAAATGGCTTTCTTCAATCTCTCCATGTATCTATCCGACGCTGTGGTTACTGAGTTGAGGCTTATTCCTTAAAAGTTAACCATATGTGAAGGGGCTAGTAAACGCAGGAAGGAGAGCTGAATTGCTTAAAATACGACGGAGATGGTTTTATGCAATTTAATAATTCAAGTGGTTTAAAGCGCCTCACTTTAAAATGAGTGCTCACGCCTGTAAAACTATTCCACTGCCTTATTTACTCGGCAAAGGTTTTTTTCGCATTAGAAGTATTTGGCTGGGAGTAATAGAGAAGTTGGTAAAAAACTACATTTGACCCGAATAACAGTTTGGAGTTTCGGTGAATCCAGTACAATATGCTGCATAAAAACTTTTAAAAAGTGGAAACGAACTAAGTATCCAAGCTGTGACAGCGGAGGGGACCAGACAGACGGCCCGTTTGATTTTCTCAATGATGATTCGCGGAAAAGCCACCTTAAGAACCCACAATTCGACTTACATGGTCTGATGGGATTTTGAACTCATTCGGCTTGTTCTCCTCATTGCGGGGTAGTGAAATATTGTCAAGAGGGGTAGGATAAATTAGACTAGTTTACCGCGTATTGCATGACCTAGAGAACGCGAACCATCAAATGCGCCGGCGGGTCTCCAGTCCTGTCAAGAGACAGTAAATGCAACGTCGCGAAACGGTTTGAAAAGGTCAATAAACATCGCCACGTTGGCGAAATTACGCGAAGATCGTTCTTTGACGTTTACGACAGAAGACAAGTGACTACATTTACATAGGATCATTTCCATTTCCATTTATGCGTTTATTGCAGCAGTCACCAAGGTTGAAACGCTGCTACGACAAGGAGTTTGGGACAGCAAAGCAGTATAATATAATAAATAGAGCAAAAGTAATAGAGGTGATTTCGCAAAGGGGTGATTCTTGCAGCTTTTTTCCTTAAAATTCTGTAATCGCAAAGACTACAGCACTGACAAAAAAAAATTCAGTACCGATCATTTATTTTTCGTTAATCTGTTTGGGTTCAAATCCCTACTGATAGCTCTGTTTTAATTTCTAATCAATTGTGCATTTGCACTGATTTGACACTTGAAAAACGGTTTGAGTTGAAATTCGTTAAAAATGTTGTTTTGCTTTTGGAGAGAGGTGTCTGGAATCAAATATGTTCATATGATGGTTGGGCGACTCTGCTTCAAATGCCAAATTTCGCTTAACACCGATTGACGCATGCTCAGAAATAAGACTAAGGCAAAAGTAGAGCCTAAACTGGTTATTGAGACAGTCCACCAGTCAGCCATTCTAAGTCCGATTTCGCTGTAGTCTCATCAATGGTGGAAGTCAAAAGCATTGATGATTCCAGATCAGGTGATTCTATGTGCAAATCTCGTCTCTAGAGGTGGCAACGCAGAAAACAATCTTCTGATTTAGCCTAAAACACAACAATAACCCATGTAACCGCGCCTACGAAGAATCCTTAATGGAATTCTAGTGGATACTAACAAAAGTGCGATGAAAGACTGAAATTCACTACCGTGATCAAGTAGACTTCAGCTCTCAACAGGGTGTGACGGAATGCCGGCTGTTATACTGCAAAAGTTGTCAAACAATTAAGCTTGCTTTCCATAGCTGAAAATTGATACTCCTGCCCTGTGACTTGGTTCAATTTTTAAGCCAAATAGAGTGTTACGCGTCAGAAGGTAACTTCCCATAGATGTGCAAAACGACGGCACTTAACGCACGCATCATGACAGCCGGACAAAAAAGTCGTTTGGCCGGTTGGCGAAATTATTGTTGCGGCCTAGACTTTAAATGGATGACGTGTCCTCTCATAGTGACAAGGATTTCTTCAAAGGGAATGCTGGCACTTATTTTCAAATTTTCCCGTATTTCACCATGACTAAATGTCAGAAAGCAAAGGACAACTCCAATAAGCCGCTACACATATGCAATGCATGTTCTTCGTGAATGTACGTGCATGCGTTTGAGTATCGGAAGCATCGTTCTGCCGAAAAAGGACTCATATCTATCTTCGAGGTGATCTCAACAACAATGAAATCATCCGGACAATTGATAATGGACAATTCAGACATTTGCCAAGGCGCATTCGGCAGAGGAACTCGAAATGCAAGCTTTAGCATTCTTTTGAAACTAGTTGAACCACCAAATGACACAAGAGTGCAAAGGGATCCAAGGCTTTATGCAATCTTTTTGCCAAAACTCCCAACATTCCTCGTTTCTGAGGTTCTCATCTTTGGCGCATTGTCAAGATGCAATTGCAATTTTTACTTATTTTTGTAAGTAAAATTTGATGTTTGGCAAGCTGCTATTCTTCCAGACGGTGCTTAGTTGGATCAAATGATGATCGAGAAGAAAGGTGGAGTTGAGTTTTGATTTGACGAACTGTTGCCTGTCGAGGAGCCTCCATTTAGGACTGGCGCAAACTGTCCAATTTTGTGGACAAAGCAAAACGTGTGGATCCTCCGATGCTCTCGCAAATAGTGATCGGCTTACGTGCAGAGTATAGGGTTTATTTTTTACTTAACGTCACCACAAAACAAAAGTGTGTTCACCGAGTAAACATTGGGACGGATCGTTATTATTGCACTCGCATCAGTAACGAGACTGCACACACTCACGTAAGTTTCTCGACTTCGTGAAACAAATTCAATTCGGTCAGTGTCAAAGGTTAAACAATGTGCAAAAGCGACAATCCCAAGTTCTTCATGTACTCAGCCGCATTACTAGCCTTTATCATCACGGTGTGATGGTATTCAAATGAGTAGTTTGCATTCCATTGGCCCAGTCAGATTGATTGTAATGTGAATGCTTCAAATCCACCATTGATTCCCATGGCTAGAGGAGTGACGACGAGGGCGTGAGGCAGACAGGCGTCTACTGGCGCGCTAACGAGCGTACGTGGCTGCGGCTCATGTGCTCCAACGTGTCCGTTTATCTGCGCGTTGATTCTGAATCAATGCCTGGTGAGGAAGGCAGCGAGCGAGAAAGTGTTGCGCGGGAGAATCATTCTCCCATCGTTTCAAACGCACGCGTACACGCCTCCAATGTCCACGTGCTCTCCTGGTTGTGGTAATCGTAGCTAGCGACATGAGTCGAGATCGGGTAAATCCTATCACCTATTTGGTGCGTCGACTATCGAAGACCCTCTCACTCAACCGTGGCTCGATTACTAATGCTGATTTGGAGAATCACGAAGAGTATGTTCATCATCCCCATGTTCGCCTTCCCTCTGCCACACGTGAGCGCACAAGCCGATCCGTTGATAGATCTCGGAAAGGCGGCATGCCAGTCAGATCAGCCAGTGCTTGTCCTGCGCCTCTTGCAACAGCGGAATGTTTCGACATCACTGATGTGAGCGATGTGGAGGCAGGATCAAAAGACCAACTATCAGATAGTAAGGCAGAAGCTGAAAGTAAGGATGGCTCTGTGACCCCGATTTCTTACTCTGATAGTGAGGAGGCACAATCTGTGGACAAATCTGAGGAGGAACCAATTTTTACATACTCAGGGGCTCCTACCGATCAAATATATGATTTTAGCTACCCTGAGGTTCCGCGAGATCAGAGTGAAAGTAGTTTAGCTTCGACCATTCATAAAAGTGACTCCTCTTCAAGCTCAAGTTCAACAGACGTAATTTGCAGTAAAGAAAGTTCTTCGGAAGGGGAGATTGAAGAAGTTGAACCAGAGGAGATCGGGATTCCAGAAAGTCAGTCTACTGAAGCGTGTAAAGGTGATGATAACGAGGAGAATCTTTACAGAGAGGTTCATCAAGATAGCTACGAAGACTATAACTATCCTCAGTTCGAAGTTCAACACGATCCACAGCAGGACCCATTCCATGAGGCAACACTCATTGCTGAAAGACAAAGGCAGTTCTCGCCTCCTAATCAACTTTACATGAACACATCTCCTCCTGCAATACTAGTTACGTCACCATCAAATCACGATATAACCCAAAAATCACCAAGTAGACCCCCGCCCCCAGTGACCAAACCAGTTCCACCACCGGTGCCACCTCCTCCCAAGGAAGTGCAGCATCATCCCTCAGAACCCGCACGACCGCCACCACCAAGGCCGTCATCAAAGCCGGAATCATCAACGTCAGAGGCTCCGGCAAGTCCAGCGCGAAAGAAGAAGCACAAGATATTTGGAATTAGCATTGGTAAGCGCATTCAAACCGATACGTTACCGATGCGTGGGACCTCTGTTTGATCAGTAATTAGTCCAAGTTGATAAAACAAATGGATAACATCTTGAGCTTGAGTAGCATTGGCTTGAAATAGTTTTTATTTTCATCAGAGCATAAAGTTCGATTACGTTTACACATCGCTCATTTCTTCACGATTTAACCATAAAGGCATGACAAAGTTTACTTGTACGCAAATAGAACTTAAATTATGGGTAAAGTTATTTCAAAATCCGTGATTTGGAAGGTTCGCGTATTTAAAATGAAGACTATCAAATGAAAGAATGACATTTTTTGGTATTTTTTAATTAAAAGTAAAAATATCGTAGAACTTATTCGTAAATAAGCTTTTGGTTCGAAGACATTACTGTGGTTTCGTCTTTAAAGTGTCGAAGGTAACGATCCTAGGTCAGCACGTTTGACAGGGAAGCTTCCCCCAGACGATTATAGCATTATTGAAGTGGATGTTGCCTTAACTATGGACTCACACTCTGAGTGTTTTAACAAATGGATGGACCAAATGAAGTCCTGGAAAGACACGGTAATTACCTCAGTCAATTTGTCGTATTCTGCTACTCAGCTGTTATAGCGATGAGTTATTTTGTGGCACCGCTTTTGCTGGAATGCTTGATAGTCGTGAAGAAGACCAATTAAATAATCGAATGGTGTATCATAGTAGCAAGTAAGATTCATTCTAGAAAGTGGGATAAAAGGAAGCCTTAAATCTTCTGTGAGAATGGTTTGAAGTGTAGCACTTTAGCTTAGCGAAAATCTTGGCAAGCTTTTGGCCAATTGTTTGCAGACTTGCAGGAAGCTCTGAGTATTCTTCCTCTGCGGCATCGCGGAATTCCGAAATTACAAAGCGTACAGCCTCAACTTCTACGTACCTTAAATGGCCTCGTTTGCACACACAATTTGGGCTCTCGCCGATCCGCCCCAAGCGGCGCAGAGCACAAAACTGCGACATTTGTTGCCCTTGCTCTTGAGACCTGTCTTACTAATTGTATGGAAAAAGGGCCGAAATCCCATTATTGCAGCACCAGCTGTCTTCGGGTTTGCCAAAGCACTTAAATTGTAAACAGCTCTGGACACTGAGACAAGTTTTAAATAGACTAGCTGATATGTCCTACCTTGAAGATGAGTAAATAGTATGAAGTAATGAAGCATCACTATTCTATTTTAAGTATATGCCACTTAAATATTTCATTTTCCAAAACAAAGTGTACGAAATCACTTGGTTTTGGGCGGTATTAACCAGCTGCACAAAAAGAAAGTGGGTTAACACCTATGGAGTTTTGGTGATGAGCTTTAAGGCTGTTGTTACTCCACAAATTTATGGCTAAAATTTCAACATAAACCGTTTCTAATCGGAACCTCACATCCACTACAGGCCTTTTTTATGGTTCCGTTAGTCGCGCGTCATTGGGATTAATGGCCATGACTATGAAAGATAAAATATGAGCCTTAAATTGGAACTAATATAGACCGTTAAGGCTAAATGCATGCCGATGGAGTCTAAAACATCTTCTAAAATTAGTTGTAGCTATAATTTTTTGAGTGAACCGCAATACCGCTTCGTCGCTCGAATTTCAAGGAAATTAACGCATTGTTTTATTTCATTCAATAATATAAATAAAAATAGCCCATTGAAAGCCATTTGTAAAATAGAAGCATAGTAATATACTGATGCATATGTAATGAAGAAACTATGTAATCGTAGAGGAGATTAAATGTTTATTTTGTCAAACAAGTAGGAGCAGATGTAAATGCTTCCGGTTCAGAAATCCATCCGTTAGTGCTTTTGTCAACTAAACTTTGCATCGGTATCGTAGCTACTGCGCGTTTAATTGTGTAATTAACTCAAGTTTTGAATTCGCTTTCCAATCATAATCGAAAAATTTAACATTTACCTGTTGGAATAGTTAACTAAAATAGGCTCTTTTACACCTAAGCGGAAGCAAAATAAGACATTACAAGTATGTTAATCGCCCGAATACCACCGTTGAATCGGTACGTCGCATACATTCTGTTTTTGGTGGCGATCAATTTACCAAAATGGAAGCGACTCTTAGTGTTCACCATTTCACATCAGGCTCCAGTAATTGGCAATGAACACAATGCGGACACTTAACAACAAATCCAAGTGAGAGCATACGCGCTTATCATCCGAATTTCATAACTAAGTCAGCACACCAGAGCCCTGTGCTAGATCTCACCACCAGGGACTCATCGTTAGCGTCGTCCACCCCCACCCCACTTTACGGTCGCGCACCCACTCAAGGGAGTCGCGCTTCCAGCATCTTCATTTGGCCGCAGCGCAAGTAGCTCCCCCCTGCTCTCCATGGCCATTGGTAATTCCCAAATGCGTGCACCGCGCACGCACCACGCACGCACCCACGGGAAGTCGGTCGCAGTGGCCGAGGTGGGTCGATAACTGCGCGGACGAGTACGCGCATGCGAAAGTTTAGCCCACACTGCTCCGCTGCCCGTGCCTCCCAAAGGCAAGTCAGCTCGTGTGGATTCCTTACTCGCCTTTTGGACAGAGCAGGCTCACTAACTAACACACTGACATATCCACTACTAGTAACGGTGCGTTTTGTTTGATGTTGCGAGCTTTATATAATCATTTGTTCTCCCTTATCCACCATTTCTACTTTACATAATCTGCGATCCTATTGTACCAGGCAGATGTTTCATCTTGATCAATTAAATCCACCTAATAGTAAAGATAAACGAGGATTTGAAACGGTAGTACAAAGTTTTCCACGGTACAAAACACGAACTAGGTTAGGTATAATTTTTAGCACCCTAAATAAAAATATTTTTAAAACTGCAGATGGCAATTTACTTTCCACTTCAGTGAGATAAGGAAATTAGAATAACTCCGAATCAAGGTATCAAAAGACTTGCCTTCCACTTCTCAACTTTTGAGCTCATTATGCATGCAGGGGGTTGTGATGTGCATTATTAAAATTTCTCGTCCATGCAAATCGTGCAGCCAACAGCGGGACAGGGTCGTATCCTTTTTCAAGTCGTTTTGACCCTGCCTGTGTAGTGATAGTGAAATCATCAACCTTCTACAATGCATAAGGCCATATAATAGGCGCGACAACATGACGATCGAGTTACTCCCAACTAAAGAATACCTACTTCGTACAGATTAAAAAGAAGCGTCTAATTTGCATCTATCATAAAACAAATGAGGATTCATGTCCTCACATTTTCTACCCCAAGCGTAACGAACCAACCAAAATACAAGTAGTTCGAAAAATTCTGTAAAGTCTTAGCAAAAAATGTGCTTCAATGAGCCAAGGCGAGGGTTGTTTAAATTAAAGAGACCGTGGACTTTTCACATTCTTTACAATATTGCACAGTAATCGCAGAGTAAGTGCAGCACTCCATTACATGGTTTGCCTAATACTAAGACAGTTACGATCCTCCTCCGTTTTCTATCTCATTGGCTTAAAAGGCAGATGAATACGATGTAAGCTCAACAATAATTGTATTTTCGACGATTTGGTTTGCCATGTGCAACCCCCCACCTTGTCTAAAACTAACTGCTAAAAGAGAATTGCGCAGTTCGCGATGGCATCATAAATATTTTAGAAGAGAAAAAATGGGGAAATCTAGGTGTTTTCGCCTATTGCCGCCTTCTGAGAACAACAACATTGCTGTCGACTTGTGGCTAGACTTGCTGCATGCTCGGAGTTTGATTAGTGCGGAAATTTTCTCCAAGTTGCTTGCTCGATGGGAGGTGAGACACACTTTTCTTTTCCACCGGTGCAATGTCACTTGAAATTCTGCTTTTATGAACATGACACTTTGAAAGGTGGAAGAATAAAGTGACGATTGTGTTATGTTGCATGGAATCAGACACAGCATAATCTTTAAAATGTGAGGGATAAATCTGGACAAAAATATAGTAGTCTAATTTACAAAAGTTTTTTTATCCATAAACGAAAAGTCAATCTCATATAACCGTTCTGAGTTACCTCTTAGTCACTCCTACTTTTTATCAGTGTCGGTTTCTTTCTGTGGAGGTCCGACTTGTTACACAATGCATACCATATTCTAGATTAAAATACCGACAAACAACCGTTTATAATTTCTTGTTACCTTTTTAAATGACAAATTTAAGCAATTTTAAAAAAGCCAAATTCATGTAAACACAACAAATGGTGCCACCTTGTGTTCTGTTAGAGTCAATTGTACTAGACTTGGTCATCAGCCATCTTAACAACTGCCATTCTGTTTTAAATGTCTACACCGGACCGACGCCGTGTCCTGCAGGGTTACACTTTTTCCCAAATATAGCCAAGTGCACCAAACATGGAAGCACTCACTTTCAAAATGCTCTGTGAATGAACTGCATGGCTTCATAACGAAAAGTAGAACATCAGCATTAGCTTTCTGTCAATCTCCACGCTGCTTTTAAAATGCAGCAACTGGGAATGATCAAGTGCGGTGGTCGCAGTGCTAATCTTTCCAAGGCTAACGCATCACATACAATCCGTGCGGCGTCTTTTCCCCTGACTTGTGCGCAGCGCCGCCAAACGTGACAGTTCCACGTCGGCAGTCTCTCTTCCGCACGATTAACATATCTTAGCAACTACATAATTGCGGCAGGGCTGAAATAAATACGTACCTTTCATTGGTTTAAATGAGTTTGTGTGCCTTCACCTAAAAGCACAATACGAGTTTAACCAGTCGTTGCAAACGGCTATACAAACTTTCATATCACTTTGAGATTCCTCTTTAAATTCCCACAAAATTATGAAGAATATTTAGTTATTAAAGTAACGCTAAAGACACATCACTGTGAAATTTAGTCGTACAAGGGTTTGAGCTCTGTAAAATAGCTAACTAGATCAATAATAGCATTAAAACCTACATGGTTACAAATATGGCGTTTTACTAAGGCACAAAATATTTTGTAAACTAGGGCCTCTGCCTTCCGATCCGGACCCGAGCTTTCCGTTTGAAAGTCACTTTGAGAAGAAACGAATAGTTCCCAACCCAAAAAAAGTACTTCAAAATATCATCGGCGGTGAAAAACGAAAGCAACGCCTCAAGCGAAAGGAGGAGGCCGAACTTGAGCGGATTATAAAGTCGGAGCCCGCAAGGGTAGCAGTTAGCGGGTCAGCAGAGCACAGCCCCTCCCCAAAAGGCTACCTTTCGGATTGGCGTGAGTTTCAGGCTCGTATTGAAGCGACAGTCACCGACACCGCCTCGAGACTTGAGTCTTTAAAGTGGACTGCAGAGACCACTGACGAGGAAAAGAAGAGTGTGACCAGCAGCTGGGCTAATTTTGAGGCCCATCAAGAGCCGCAAGTTGAGGTCAATTGGGCGGAATTTGAGTCCAAAAAAGATTCGAACGAACTCACCAATCAAGAAAGCTCTTCGGCGGATTCAGTTCAAGAAGAGCTCTGTGATTTGAAAATCGGCAATTCAGTTCAGGAAAACGAGTGGACTGCTTTTGACGATCTACGGAAAGGAGATCACCCTACTCAGGAAGAGGGGACAGATTTCGTTACACCCTCAAATAACAACTGGACGTCAGTTGCTGAAGCTGCACCAACCGAAGGCGGGGATAACTGGGCTAACTTTTGTCACACTGATTTCCTCAATTCTGATAATTTAGTCACTGAAGTTCCCTCCAATAACGATTGGGCGAATTTTATTTCGTCTGAAACGAATAAAAGCCTTTATTCACCTCTAGATAACCCTTCGGTTCAAAACTTACAGATGAGTGATTTGAATGTCTTGGAGGCCGAAGATACAAAAGATCGATCCAACGATTCAATTTCTTTCTCTGAACAGCAATCGCTTCAAATCAAAGATGGTTCGAGGGATAAAAATGATTTTTCTGTAGGAGCCGGAGCTGCTGAAGAAATGAGCAGTATCCAACAAGAAGCAGATACCAATGCAGCGGATATCGAAAGCACTTTGGACAATCAACAAATAGGGGAAAAATCTGATTTCTCTAAGGGTGTACTAAGCTCTCAATCGTCTTCACTAGATCGGGAATCGTCTACACCCAGTCAACCTCAACACTATGGATACGACGATCCTTCACAAGTGACAACTGAAATATATCAATCATCACTTGAGGAGCCCACAGTAATAGAAGAACCCTTCCTTTCATCGTTTTCAACTGATCAAGAAAATTTAAAAGACTATCACTATGATAATCAATGTGATTCGGATATTCCCTTTGACAAGCAGCCACAACCACCGCAATATGGCGACTCCTATGGATATGATGAAGTGGACATCGATAAGGCATCATTAACAGAAAGTAGCGGTGTGGCTCGATCGGATGTGCAGCATTTCGTTTCCGATGTCATCAATGCGGCAGAATCCGAGGCGACTGAGAAACTTCCTCCTGAAATTGTGGAACTCTACGTAAACAATGCTAAATCCAAACTTCGGGCAGTCAGACAGGGTACATTGACGGAAAACAATCCCTTTCGTAGGGCCTTGAGAACGGAAGACTCCACAAACATTGAGCAAGAACTCAATCCAGAACAGTTGGCAATAGAGGACGAAAAGACTACTCTTGCCACAGTAGCGCTCTTTAGCCGGTCAGTGCATGATGAAGATGAGGAGATGGAAGGAGATGCCGGGGACTATGAGATTGAAGAAAGATCAGAAACACCAACAAATCAAAACTTCGATCCGTTTCAAACAATATATCCCGCTTCAGAAAAAGATAGTTCAAGCGATGTTGAGGAAGAAAAATCAAGTAATGCTGTACCTCAGATTTCAATCAAGAAAAAGGACGTTAGCGATCAAAAAACGCACGAGGAGACTACAATTTTCCCTGTACTCCCAGCTCCTCCAAAAACCGAAGTACCAGCATATGCAGATGGCATTGCTCCTAACGATACAGACGACGAGTTTGGAAAAGGGATCGATGAAAAAACTGCAAATCTGGAGGGCTTGGCTGTGCAAAGTTCAACGCCATTAGGTTGGGAGACCTTCACCTCGGACACCAACGCTGTAGATAATGTAAACGCAACGGATGATGAGTTGAATAAGGCATTTGAGGTAGATTGGTCGAAACCACCGGTTCCAGCGGCATCCGTACCTGAACCACCACAACCAGAAACTCCTGATCCTGATCTGGAACTTCCGTTCAATCCACCTGCTCCCACGAATCAAGTGTGGAGATTGTGGATCAGATACCCGGAGAAGAAAAAGAAAGTGAAGCAAATGACGAAATACACTACTGATCGCAGTTGGAAGGAGATCGCTGTCACATTATCCGATGATCGAGGGCGCTGTGAGGTTAATTTGCACGAGATTGACCCGGACAACAAGGATTACGTCAAAGAGCCCTACCGAACGCTACGCGTGGAGCCTTATATGCAGTTGTCACGCTGTAAGCTTCAACAATACGACAAGTATGGAAAGCTGAACATATTCAAGATAAACCACGTCTCTTATCGAGAACTACCAGGAATGCGTCCAGAAAAGTTCTCTATTAAAACATTCCAAAATTTAATCTCTCACAAGCCGAAACAGAATGTAACCCTTGACCATATTCCCGTGTACACTGAGATTCTCAAATTCGGTTCAATGGACAGGACCCTGATGAGAAGTCTAATGTCAGTCTTGGAAGATTCTCTAATGCGAATTCCGGCTCACAAAGATGAGGGTCTCAATTATACTCATGAGGAAGTTTGCTGTTATGTAGTCGATGAATACATTGGAAGGCTTTCAGTTAATGGAATCATCGAAGAGCAGAAGGCACGGACGAGAGTATTTTGCAGTGCATTTGTGAATGGGGGACCTCATATCGTATTGGGCATCAATGACAAGTGGCGTTTCGGAAGGGAGATTGTACGACGATCGGACATTTTACCAGTGATGCATGACGACTGGATAACGATTTGGAAACCGGAGTTTCACTCCTGCCTTGAAATGGGTGATTACGAAAAAGATCACTTGCTGAAGTTTTACCCACTTGATGGATGTAAGTTTGAGCTCATGAGGTTTCGCGTCAGCCTTCGACATAATCGAGAGCTTCCAATGCAGGTGCATTGCTCCTACTCGATAGACGATAGAAAAATATCGATGCGCTGTGAGTTGCTTGTTCCAGGCTACTTCACAGCTACAGGAAGATCAGGAGCTATTCCTTGCGAAGATGTGGAGATTCGGATACCTGTGCCTGAGGAATGGATTTATCACTTCAGATTTGAGAAGCATCACAAGATGGGCTCAGTGCATTCAACACTGCGGAAACCGGGACGAATAAAGGGTCTGGAGCGAATCACACAAATGGCACAAAGTCTGCTGCCGCCCAGTTTACTTGAAGCCAGCATTGGATCAGCTAAGTATGAACATCTATTTAAGGCTATCGTTTGGCGCATCCCTAGATTGCCGGAGAAGAATGAAGGTGAGTGTGCAACCGTATATCCAGTGGATCATGTGAATTCGGCGATAACGATATCTGTGATGGGGAACAAAATTGAACTCCCAGGGGGGCTTGCCCGATAGAGTAAAACATAGTTTGGTGCAATGCTTGGATTGAAAAATTGTGAAAACATTATGCCTTGGGAGGCATCATTTTTGGCCCCTACCACTAATACTGGTTGAGAAAGAAAAGGTAGATTGTTTTTTTAAAACTTCGTTACTAAAATCGCTGTTGAGTTGGTCGTATGACCTCCCACCAAAAATCACCACGCCCCACTTGTCTGTGATTAATCGACTTAAAGACTTCAACTTTTAAACTTAACGATGTTTATGTGGGTTCAGCTAGGTGAAATCCTTGTGACTGTTTGGTACTGGTTGTGATTATACGCGTGGACATGGAAGATGCGCATCGAGGAACTGGGTGAACGACTGGCTGACAAAGTGTGTAGGAAGTAGAGGCGGAAGAACCATGCAATTCTTCTAACGAAATGAAAAGATAAATTTTAGCGACCATTTCTATTCCACACAAGCCAGTTCATTTACAATTATCGCACATAAAAGTCAATGAAGTGACTCGACACATGAGAACTACGATAAAATGCACCACATTCAAAATACATAACCATAGTATGATTTTTCAATCACCTCTTCTTGCGAAGTACATTTGCCATCAGTTTGTTGCTTGGTGATCCAGGACATCCCTAAAGGCAAAAGAAGATATAACACTCGGGCAGAATTCATGTATGATCGACATGCAGTAGAACCTTGGGCTACTGGCATAGCCCGGAGGCCTGCCCACATGGCTAAGGCGCAATAGCAGGTACCTAAGTGGTCCCTTTACCAGAATCGAGAGATGGCCAAACAACCAAAGTATTACGTAGTCCCTCCCTGCCTTGGTCAACTTCCCGTGTCAGCTTTCACAACGCAATCGGTGCTGCAAGAAAAACACCCACAAACCAATCGTGCTGGTCATCGGATTTTTGTGTGCAACTGGGACGATCCTTGGCCGCAATGTCACTAAACCCTCTCGACATTTCTACTGGATCTGGATTTCCGTTCAGCATGGAAACTGAATTTGGGGACTAGGGCATGTGCTAACCACTACCCCTGCCTAAAGCTAGTCCTAGGAACTCCATTCTGAAAGCAGTCACGTGGCAAAGGACGGGATTCAACAGTTCAGTAGGGATAGGATTTCGCCTCTATCCCTTCTTGCCACGGTGTTCGCCAACTAATTCGCTGCTAGTAGAGCATCATTTGTCAGTAACTTTTTTGCGGACCACGGAACTGTCGACAGTAGACATCATTTTCAGATCTTCTGTTGAGAGTTGTCACCGATTCTCCCATCCGCGACAAATGCACTTTTCTGTCCCAGTAAGGTTAATCACTTAGCAGTAGAAATCAGGATAGCTGATCTTTTAAGACCGGTTTGCCTTCCGCTCTCGCAAATGCAGCACTCCGAAACTTCCCTAAAGGCGACATACAGAAGGCCTAGGGCTATTGACACTGCCCCTTTACCAGAATCAGGAGTTAAACAAAAAAAAAGTATTACGATTATATCTAATTTAAAGTTGGGTGCTAGTTAATGTCGTATTTTTTTCGCTACAGCTTCTTACCGGCCCCACCTTCTGGCATGCAACCTTCTTCTAAACGCTCACGATACTGTTCCAGAATGGGATGCTCTCATAAAGGACGTTCAGATTGAATTCAGCATGCCATCGAGCACTGTTTCCGGGACAACTGTTCGATCCATCTCAGTGGAGACGACAGGCGTTGCTGAGAAATTTGTGAAGTATACAGCCAAATATCGCCTCACCAAAGCGATTGACTACCAGTTGGGGCATAGAAAGGACAAACCGCTGAAGGGTATCCTAGATGCAGAAGCCGAAGAACCGACGTCATCCTCAGGTTCTGAGTCAGAGAGAGAGGAGAAGACTGAAAATACTGAGATGCCTCAAGACTCAAAGTGCATGACAGAAGAATCTGGAGTAGCGATAGATGATCTCCTTGGCGAGGGTCTGAACGAGACCACCCTAACTCATTCACCGGTAGCGGTTAAACCAGGCACCGCGCAATCCGAGGAATTGGTTGACATCTTTGGCTAAACTCACACACATCTACTCGACCTCCCTCTCATTTCTTATTGTATTGCCCCAACCGTCCGTATACATAAGCATAGCTGGCCCATATTTCGTGGTACTTGTACGTGTAATTGAAAGCTAGGTGTTTCGAAGATTTTGGGCATCTATTTTGAAATGGATTTTCTCCCTTAACTCCAAGTGAGAGGCGGAGCCCTCATATCGGCTTCACGAGACCACTCATTTTAAGAAGCCCGGATGACTGTACTCACTTTAACGATGGAAAAAGTAATCATAGCACAAATTCACATTTAACGTCAATCAAGGTGTTAATCGATGCGTAACTTCGCAGTGGCGTTTATGAAACGATCGCCCCATTTTATCTTTAATATTAATCTCAAATACACGCGGTTGGGATGACCCAAAGCCTTTTCTCTGCTAAATCCAACCAACGACTACCAAAAATGTACAGCATCGCGGTAAAATGGTACTATACCCTAACCAGATAATGCGAAGTCTATTACAAAGCAAGGCAATTCCACGAATCCATCTAGACGTTTAATCGAGGTGAGGGGTGTGGATCAACACAGACCACCTAGACAGTACTGTACAGAGGAAGGCAGGGGAGGGAAGAGGAGCGGATCAAAACGTTAACGATGACGACTGGAAGAGAATGGAAGACAGCAAAATCTCAGCTCGTCTGCTTTATCATCATTTCCCTTAGTTGAGCATAGTTCTGAACACTCTTTGCGAACCTAAAACAAGGAAATCGTAATTCCAACCAGGACTTGAGAGTTAACTTTGCAACAAAATTATGGTGATGTAGGAATTGGAAAGCACACATCTCACAAACAAAAAAAAACCACATTTGTTTCAAATTGTAGAGATAAAATTAAAGCATAATTAAAAGCTAATCGAATTCAGGAGAGCTTATTTACTTTGCAAAACCATTGAAGAGTGATACGATCTCGGATCGTCTGAGTTGGCCGTTTAGCTGCAGTTGGGCAGAACAGCATTTGGAGTTATTGAAGAGGTTATCATTGAAAAGTATCCTCAGAGCGGTACCTATACCCTGTATCTGAAACACAAATACCCAATCACCGTCAGCCCCAAAAGCAGACAACCGTAAATACAATAATTTGAAAAAAAGGAGCATCAGATACACGATCAAGTAAATTAAGTCAATACCTTCCAGTTTCAATTAACTATGCCTCTACACAATGCTATTGTACAGTAAAATGCGCATGAATGTAAGAGCTCTAGAGTTTCCCCAGACGCCAAAGTCCCTGTCCATGTTTAGACGACCGTGACTAACATCAAACGATCCACAGGGTAGTGGGTAACAAACAATCTTCGTACGATTGAAACTCATTAGGTAACTGAGGGACACCAAGAAATGTGATTACCAAGTTCAGTACTATACCAGCATTTTCAATGTAGAATTTACAGAGAAATGCACCCCGCTTTTCAATTCGACCTTTTACAAACCCAGTTTTGAAGCAAGCGTCAAGCATTAAGGCATGACATGCCAATACCAACCTGCAATTTTCCCCACATTCTGCATTTATCACAGCCAACGCAATCCATGATTCTGGTGATGTTCAGAAAACGCAAGCGGAATTCTTCTTTAAGGTCAAGAATTTCTTTTCCCGGTTCATGAAAAAGTTGTGATTCGTCAAAGACAGCATTATGATGCCTGCAATAGGAAATATGAAAGAACCATGCGGATGAAAGACGATTTACTAGATGTAGTACAGTACTCCATTAAGGGTGGGTGAACAAACGCAGAGCAAGCCATTCGCATTATTGGCAAGATGTGGTACGCTGTCAATTATACGGAACCATAAGAAATTCGTTTATTTTAAAGTACAATGAAGCAAGAAGACACAACAATCAGGTAAGCAGTGAGACATGGAACATGCTTTTAAATAGTCGAAGTTCACGACAAGCTGTTGGTAGGGTTAGCAATAATGACTCACTCGATGTCACTAAGAAAATCGAGCACCATGCTTCTGGTCTGGGTGTCGATAGCCGTATCACCAGTGTAGAAGGCTTGTTGCCTAAGATAGGGCGCCACCTTGGCAATAGCGCGCATCTCTACTACGTAGGCGAGAAATAGGTTACGCAGACGTCCAAGGGACTCAGGCACCAGGGCCGGGTGGAACCGACGCACAAACTCCTCCACACTTGGGCCCCAGACATTTTCCTTAGGCAGATTGAAGAAACTGGAGGCGCCCTTAAAATCTGCAGTCAGTTAAACAGGTTAATGGGTCAAGACAACATCGGGCATTAAAAGCAGTTCACTGGAGAATTGCTCCACATAATCTAAGAGAAGCACCTAGCAAGGCCATTTGACAGACCCAACCTTAGATGAGCGTTAGGCATTGCCTATGAGTCCAAATGAATTACAACTACTAATTAATGCAAATTAATAGAGACGCGTACAACTGGCTGTCATGGTGAAACCCAGATAAAAATAAAACTGGGCGTACATTTTAGAAATGTTGCTGTAAACTTAGTTCGATAAAAAAAAACACAAATTTGAGGGATTTAATTAGCCAAACGACGCAGGATTGCATCACTGAGATCTAAGGTTGTAAACACATCGATTGTAAAATGATATCCCTTCGGCGAATGAAAAGTTTCTCACAAACATATCGATTCCAAAACTTGAAAATGCGTAAGATGCGAAAGGTCAAACGAACCGGATAAGAGATGATTATAACAGAGCTGAAGGCTGATGCTCGTCTGAAGACCAGAAATGAGACGGTAGAAAAGACGTTTCTCTTTGCAAGTTTTTGTATCCACTAGAAACATGAAATGCATCCGGTCAGTGCAAAGCGTAAGCATTAGCTTGACAAGGGGGAACAAAAATCGACAAAATTAACGTCGGAGAGGAGCAATCGACAGTGATTTACAGCAGACAAGGAGAAAAGACCCACCAATTTCTATACAAGACGAAAATCAATCCGGTAAGTATACCTGGCGAGTAAGGGATACCGTTGAAGACTCGCATAGGGTTGGATCTAAAAGAAAAAGTAGCTATTTGCTTCCATTGAAGTAAAAGTAGTGCAAGTAGTGTAAGCTCTGCGTTCCCTACTGAAAGCAATTTTCCAAGTAGATTGATCGCCAAACGCGTGCCGATGATTCACCCTTGTAGCCTGTGTATTTTTCCACATTCTTCAATAGATCGACATAAATTGTACCCTGTTCAGACTCATCTAAATAACGAGAATGACAGCAAATGAGACTCCATTCAACGCACCACCCAGCTCGCAGAATGGTTTGTCCTCTGCCTCTTTCACCGACCACTTTCCAATAGTTTTCTGCTGATTTTCACTAAAAAAGGAATATTTTGATCATGCTTACGAAAACATATGATAAGACACACACTTCTCCCAACAGTGGCCATAGAACAGTTAAATTATTCAACAATATTGATAGAGAATGAAACCACATAGCAATGCTTAGAGTGACCGGCATAATGCTTGCATGAGGTTATCAAAAATGACCTCAAGAGGAGCTAGTTTGAAAAAGAGTAGTATACTGATTACTGAGTCACAAAAATCGTGGAACAATTGAAGCCAAGGAGTGCTTGCAATAGCAATAGCGATTACACTAACGGCAATGCTGCGTGGCGTCTTTAATAAGGATTGCATAATGAAAGCGTCTCATGAATGATTTATTCTAGGGACAATAATAAGCAACACTAGATGTGAACCTTAAAAATTTTTCACTACAACCGTTTTTGAATCGAAAATAATCCCATTAAGCAGCGACGACAGAAGCAGTACGCAGGAAGCCATTATACCCCCTTTGAGATTATGTATAGATACATTCAATGGAGACAAGTACAAAGCAACCGATGAAATCTAAGCCTTGTACGAAAGCATGAAAATTATTTTATAACTAAGAAACTTAGCTAAAAATAATGAGAAGGAATGACGATCAAGGAAGAAAGTGGTAAGGTTATAAATATTTCCAATGGTGGAAAAATACAGTCGTGTGAATTCACACAATATTGAGCAGAACACTAACAGCCAAAATCGCACTTGCGTAGGTAAAAAGAAACATACTCAAGGAAAGTATCCAGCTGTCCGAGTGTTACTGCCTCCTCCTCCTCTTCTGAACATTGCTCCCCACTAAAACCACCTTCTAAATCTACGCGCTGTGACAAAAAGCGGATAGTGTGAGAAGTAACAGATAAAACAGCTTAAGAAACATGCAGCTCTAACAGCTAAACCGAACAATCTTTAATGCTAAAAAACGAAAAATATTTGTCCCAACATTCACTGATTAATACGGACATAAGGTTAATAGCGCAAATCATGAGTACACCCATAGACCGCCAGTATAGTCGAATCAGTCACGTCAAAAGCAAAAAAAAATATCATGTACACTCAAATTAGACAATGTAAGGTGCTCTAATATTGTATTCGACGCCTCAAACGCGCATATCTAGGCACAATAGATAGGAAATGGATCATTTCAACGTAAAGGGAATTATAAAACCAAATAAATGAAGACTAAAAACAGCCAAATTCATCAAAAAACTACCACAGCCTTGGCAGAAATAAGTTTATCGTAGCTTGACTCTCGAAGTCCGATAGGAACCTCGGAGATAGAGCAATCTTCAACCTGACAATCTCGTAAAACACATCTCCCATCATCCGGCCAGAACTGACATTTACGGTACAAATTCACCTAAGTTCAAATAGATTACTTAGATTCTTGACGAGGTAGGACTTACGATACACCTTAAACGTATCAAGCAAAATATTAATTGCTCAAAAGAAGACAATAGCAAAACAGCAAAGACAGAAAATGAAATAAAAACGAACATGCATAAAATGTTCAAAGCATCGAAAACATACTTGAAAAATGCGAAAATAGTCACGCTTAATAATTTCCTCCAATTTCGGTAGTATAAGTTTATTAAGATTCAAAACATCTTCAACGGTGGAGTTTGCATCGCCAATCGAGCCTGAAATCTACCAAATAAAGTTTAGTAATGAAGACCTACGTAGGTTCATCCGGGCCAAAAAGGTAAAGGTTAGTTCCCAAATTTAAGATTTATAGAAACTCTGACAAAAATTGAGAACCAAATCACAACTAATCAGGAAAGTAAGTACTGGAGAACAAGGGTGAGCAAGGATTACAATTAATCAGAATAGCATATAGAGATGAATTTACTGTAATTTCACACTTGGACTGCTCATTTGAAAAGGCGTTCAGGAAAAACAACGAAAACACCACTGCACGCCCTGTAAACAATAACAATGACGTCATGACAAGTAATACGCTCAAACTCGAACTCCACCGTGTTTGTAAGAATGCGTATCGCGACATAACTGGTCAGAGGAGGCCTCAGGTATACGTGTGGCAATGTTAAACAAAAGAAGTAGAAGGAATTAGGAAACATGGCACAAAGACGCAATTATGGCAGATAAAACAGCGTTTAAATTTGCACCGAACAATTCGTTTAATACGGGATGAAATAAGCAAATGTTTCTAGAGCATTCTGCCAATCTGAATTACCAGTGCTAGGATTTATGTATGTTCGATAATTCATAGTCCACATCATAATGAAGATTAGTTGTCTGGTAACTAACAGAGCTTATTTAAATGGGCTACAAAGACACGAAAACAAACGAAAAATTTTAGACACTTATTGCCATGGAATGATACCATCCAATGCACCTTTTATATCACTATGTTTATAGTTAGTCCCAATCTTTTCAGCAGCATCGAATCTGTATAAGTTATTTCCTGTTATCAAAATTTGTGCGCACACCAAAATTGGTAGCACAACACGCTAATCCAGCAAATTTACTTGCAATCAGGCCCCCCATTTTTTGTTTTATTTTATCTTGGAGCACCTCAAGACTTCCCTGAAGGCAAAAGAACGCATAATGCTAAGGTAGAATATATGAATTCAATATACAGCCTAAATGTAGCTACTGGCATGGCCCAGAGGCCAGTCTACGCGACCAAGGCAATATGGCTACCTCAGTGACCAAGACAAAACCGGCAGAACATAAGCGAAGAAGTATTTTTCTATGTCACTGGTGTTCAATAAGATTAGAATAACTTATTTTTAAAATGTGACCATCTTTAAAAACCACTTTGCACGCATGCTCCTAGTTTCGAGGATGAGTCCATTGTGGTCCAAATAAGCCCTTCTGTTCCTAATTACTTGAATTTTTTCTTTATCATTTGACGTGTTTGTTTGTTTTAATTGACCTTCAGCTGTAGTTCCTCAGCCTCGACGATTAGCTTCTTGGCCTTCGTTTAAAGTAAGTGCTTCCGGGCGGCTGCGGCATTCGTTTTTGTCTGCTTCACACTTGTGTCCTCTCTCTAATTGGTTGTCAGTATTTCAGTTCATATATGGCCCTAAGTGCCCCAACTAACGTTTATCATGTTTCGTTATGATCAATCCACTTAGGAGTATTTTTTTCCGATTTCTCTTGCGATAATGCCTTGAAATCCTCATAATTAGCCGATGCCCCGATACCCCCCTCCCCGGTAAGTAACTATTCGATCTGCTGAAAGCTGAATGTCCTTGTCGGAATTGTGACCTGTGACCGCACTTCCAAGATGGCTGGACTACAGTCCCCTTGGCACTCCATTGCGTGGAACTTCGCTACTACCGATCAAGCTTCCCATTCCTAAAGAGCATTCGCGCAACATCCCTAAAGAGTGTTGGTTCACAGATAACGATCTGCTTAACTACTGCTCTGACATGGGCTACCCACTCGCCTGCATCATTGACCTTACCTACACCAATTACTACGATCCAAAGGTATTCTTTTGCCTATCTCTCAATCGTTTAGCTCTTCACGGAACGCGGTGTCAAGCATGTCAAAATTTACGTTGAGGGCCATTCTGTCCCCAGATTTTCTGCGGTGAATAGGTAACTGTCGCTAGTGCATTACATTCCCCATTTTAGGTTCCTCAAGATTGTGCAGGACGCCAAAGACGCATGCCCAAGTACAGTGTCTTTATTTAAATGCTTATACGTAGGTGGTATTGTTGCGGTCCATTGTACACATGGAGTTAATCGAACGGGTTATCTGATCTGTCGCTACCTTATCGACGTGCTTGGATGGTCTCCCGATAGAGCTATTGAAGGTATTTCGTGATTTGCCTGTACTTATTTGCACTGTCATATTCTGGTAAGGTTTGTGGCCAATTTGACTTATTTTTGGGGGTGCGCCGTTCCCACGGATCGGGTCCCAACCAACGTGATCGGGGGCAACTTGCATTACTGTTTCAGAGTTCGCATGCGCACGTGGACATCCGATAGAACGCGAGAACTACGTAGAGGACCTCCGAAGTCACCAACACTGACGCCGTATGATCCGAATTGCGTTCTTACATGGAAACATAATATCCTCTATAATACAGAGCATTACCAATGCCATGCTGATGCTTTTTATTCACCAAGACGGCGCACTGCCCCCGAGATGTCTAACTTTCCTCATGAGGCGCCGTTGATTTTTGGTCAGGTATATTTAAGGGTAATCAATTAAATACGAAAAATTTTTGAAGTAGGAAATTCATGATCCATCTCCGTCAGGTTAAGGAGCTTCTCCTGAATGCAGTAAACCGCCATTTGCTAAAGAGTGAGGACAGATCTGGCCCTCCGTCTCTCCGCCTTGATTCTTCATTGGGTGAGATCATATCTTTAGCCTAGAGAACAGGATAAGTCGACATTCCCGCGTGAATAAACCACCAGGAGTGTTGTGATTATGGGTAAACGTAGCGGTTCGGTCTCGTTATCAGCGCATCAGGCATACCCCAGTGTTGCAAGCTTAGAATTCCTGATGCGGACAGCGGGTATGGTCGCAGATGGGGCGCTTACCTGGGCCATTCCGACCTGTTGGGAGCTGAATGTCTGCGCATCATAAATGGGTGAGCCTGGGGGTCTGCTTCCGTCGCGTTCAGTCGACTTCTCGATCGTTAGACTTCGCTGCAGTTGCTGGCCGTTCGACATCTGCTTCAGTGGTGCACGAAGTTCCCTTTTACTCTTCCATGAAGTGGAAACGAGGTGCTGTGCCGATATTGACGACCTGTCACTTTTCGTGTGAGGAATTCGTCTGAAAAGGAGAGGCTGGGCACTACACTCCCTCGATGTTTAGGCTTACAAAGCAAGGTTAGGTCACACAAGACATACCTCTTGACCTGCACTGGAGAAGTCTTGCTTGATTGCTTAAGAACAAGCTTATTTGCTCCTGATGGCTTCAAGTCATCGAACTGAGGAGAGGGTATTTGAGATTCTAGAACTTTAACACCGGGACTACTTGCAGGAGTGATTGTCTGGCTTGCAAATATGTTGACTTTCTTGTTCAAAAGCGATGACGCGGAATTCGGTGTTTGGCTAAATCAAACAATCATAGATCCATTTCAATGGGACTACCTCACAACCTCTGGATCAATGACAGCAAACAGAGATCTTGAACGTTTGGATTGGAAAATAGGACTACTTAAATTATCACCAGCAGTCTCATAATTGCTTGGTGAGATTGCCGCAGACACAGGAGAAGCGAAATAGAAGTTGGCAGAAGTGATTGGTGTTTCACTGGTTGGAAGCGCTCTTAATGGTGTTTTGGGAGGAACGTGGTTATCATCAGAATCGTAGGAGGCTAGTACAACTGAAAAATTAGACAGGCAAACATTTCATCAAAGGCTACGACAGCACGGCACATCGTCGATGACAAGATAAGGGGAAGAAGTAACATCGACCAAGTCAATTCGGAAATGCTTAAAGAGAATTTCAATGTCCTACGAAGAATTAGATATTATCAAATTATAAGTCCAGAGAAGAACAATAGAAAAATAGTTTTGACAAGAATGATGTCAATGCCAGATACATAAATCCAGAATTAGACATCTTACAAGTGATGAGGTGATAACTGCGAAGCGAGGATTAACAGATATTCTCCAGGTAATCATTTCAAACCAAATAGTGCAACTAGGATGAGTAATGAAAACGGCACTATGGACATATTCATACAAAGCTAAACACTACAACTCGCTTTGTTATTCGCGCACAAAAGTATCCTTCTGATTAAACATCACATTTAAGCATGAAAACTACGGAATACCGTCTAGTGGCCTCTTCTGCGCGTTGACAGTGGTCGATTCAGACGTGAGGAACGAGGGCACGATGACACAGTCATTTCGACAAAGACCTCCCCCACTTCCAAGTTTAAGCCGGGTCTGTGGTAAATTAGCGGACTTGGGAAGAACATCTGTATTTATTTCCGCCGTTTCACCTTCTGTCTTACCTCGCAGCTTCAACAAACTGAGTCGCTGCGAGTCGTTATCTTGGTTTCCCACTGAAATGCAAAATGGACGGGGACGAATTCCTGCCTCAGTGAAGTAAAGCCACACTAAAAAGTAAGTTAAAAACGTCGAATTTATTATGAATCGTCAAAAAAACGACCGATTCCATGATATACTGCTATTGTAAGCAGCAGTACACAAGCATTTATGGACACTTCGAAAATATAATCGAGTTTAGAAGAACCAATATTTTATTCTGATACAAGAAATCAAGGTAACAATAGAAAAACAAATCCAATCGCCATTAATTGTACATGAGAATTAGTTCCGATGGACTATTTTTATGCTTACCAGGCTCCAATTTATAATCAGCGCTCCATATGCTTATGTTCAAACGTTGGCCATCTGGACGATGGGCCTTCTTTAACATTGATGAAATGGAAATTGCAACCTCAGCGCGACTAGATACAAACATTCCCTGATGCTCATCAGAATCTGCTCTGAACTTGTTAAACAATTTAATCACCTAATACATACAAGTAAAAAAAGAGACCAAACTAAAACAACCTTGAAATTATCCGGATTGAAAGAATCAACTTTTTCGAGGGTTTCAAAGTCAACATTTCCCACCGCGATGGCAAACGCAAGTTCCGAATCCAGCGTGTCCCTGTAAATAGAGAATAATACAACGCCTACAAGCTATGCCATACATACGATTCCCGGTAATTTAAAATGACGACGTAGCTTACTCGCCAGCATAGGAAAATAAACCACTGTCTGGCAAGTCTGCATCCAGAAGTGCTAGCCGTTCCTCTTTAATGTCATCAATCGTAGGCTCAGAAAGCCGAAGACGCTTCCGGGTTCTGGGATCAAAAACAACCTGCAATCGAAAAGTTCGCTCTGCACGCATTGCTGCACGAATGGTGTCCTCATGAAGCCTGTTACCATCAGCTTCCCATCTCTCTGGTGGAAACTTTCTGCCGTTAGAAGTCGAACTTAATTTTGCAGCTGAGGGTGAGGAAGAGACATGATTCTTGCTGATGCTTGCAGGGAAAGACACTTTATTAAACCATGAAATGAGCTTACAGGCGTTTCCAGCAAGATTACAATAATTTCCAAGGTTCAAAAGAAGGTATCGAAAATCCGTAGTACGACACTGGCGCATTATCTGCAAAACAATTAAAAACGTAGGATAGAAAAAAATCCTAAATCAATAAGGCAAGTTCCGTGAGTTCAGGTAATTCTGCGTTGATACCGAAAGGTCAAAGGTATCGAGAAGCTTAAAAATGGTATGTGCAAAACTAAAATACAGACAAACTCACTTTCGCAGCAGTAGCGAGGCCGATTCTAGGAATACCTGGGAAGTAGTCACATCCAGAAAGTATCCCCATGAAACGCAGATTCGCAGGGGAAAAATCCTGTGACGCAATGCCACAGCACTTCTCGCCAATACCTGCGCTCCATGTTATTAAAGTTCCAGACCCTGTTAAATCGAGCTTAAAAATAACCTAAAATATGAGAGTATCTGGTATGAGTGTCAGAAGCATTGCACAAACACAAAGATTGGAATGTAAATCAAACCTGCTTGCAACCAAACATGAGAAGGTCTGAATCCTCAGTAATTACAAGATCAGCGTAGCCCGATTGTACTAAATAGGCTAACTGAGCGTCTGACTCGTACGGTGCGACAATGCAATCGACACCAAGATTCCGGGCGGCCTAGATATGCATTCGAAACCGAAAATAAAAATTAAGATGACACCTGCCTTAATTACACAGCGAGCCATTTCTGAAGTAACTTCTACACATCGCTCAAAGCATTCATGAGCAGCTTTTCGATTCCCTTCAAGAAGATACTGAGCCGCCCTCTCCCTATACATCTTTCTCGATCTAAAGCAGATTTATGAGCACAGCGATCAATGCCTGCGACGTTTTGCTTCAGTTTCAGCTTTCGCAGGGAGATTTGCGCCATCAAAGACTAAAATCGGTCTTACGCCCGCTTCAAGAACCATATTTAAGTATCTAAGACAATAATTTACGTATCTAAAGTGACAATTGACTTAAGTGGTTACTGTGAAGTCGGATTTCCCAGAGCGATATCCATTGCACACGAGTACGACGCCCGGTGTACCCAACAATAGGCATCAACTGCGACTGTGTATCCTTTAAAGTCCCTGATATTAACACCACGGCTACACTTTTTCAAAAAGGGAAGCAACCCATTCACACCCATGTTTGAAAAGACACTCTAGACACTCCAAAGACGCGCAAGACACCTGCTTTTGTGTTCACAGATCATTTAAACCAACAGATGCACTATAAATAATATGTTTGCTTAAAGCCTAATAAAAAGCATAAAATTATGCAATAGATGTGTAAAGTGAGATGTAATTTGGCACATGCTTGTGTATAAAAACTAGCAAATCTAAGAGCTTGCAATAATTTTAATAGTTAAAAATTTTACACTTTGTAATAAGGGTCATAGTAATTAAGTAAAACTAATAACTAAGAGCATAGCATTTTGCCAGCAGTTGTTTTTAAAAACAGACAGTAATTTCGCTTGTTTGATATTATTTTTACCTGCAATCAAGCTAAACTTCTGGGTTTTATTTTATTGATATCTACTCTATTTTAGTCATGACTTGATTCGCCAAACATAGTAGCCATTTAGATTATAACACGAATCTTGGGGCAGCTTAGCCTTTTGTCCTGCGGACCATTGGCGTTTGGCCTTGGTAGGATCAACATGTTCCATACAAAGACGGTTGAGGAGGTACTCAAAGCTTTTGATGTATCGCCAGATGAAGGGTTGAGTGAAGAACAAGTGGAAAGTAGATCGGAGAAATATGGATTAAACGGTTTGCTAGAATCTGATTACATTATTTTACTAGAACTACCACACGATGAAGGCAAGCCACTGTGGAAACTTGTTTTGGAACAATTCGATGACTTACTAGTGAAGATCTTGCTAGTTGCTGCCTTGATATCCTTCGTACTTTCTCTGTTACCACCTAATCACCTTAATTTCAGGTTCTGGCTTTGTTTGAGGATTCAGAGGACTCTGTGACCGCCTTTGTCGAACCTTTTGTGATACTCTTGATACTTATTCTAAACGCAATTGTTGGTGTTTGGCAGGAACGGGATGCCGAATCTGCAATCGAAGCTCTTAGGGAATATGAATCAGATGATGCCAAGGTTATCCGTCAAAACCACAAGGGCATCCAACGCATCAAAGCGAAATATATAGTCCCCGGAGACATTGTTGAAGTATCAGGTATTTGGACTGTCTTTTCGTTGAAATTACTATTCGCGTTTGATTTATTTTTACTACTTAGTTGGGGATAAGGTTCCTGCTGATATCCGGATAATTGAAATATGCAGTACCAATCTTCGCGTTGATCAATCCATTCTGACTGGGGAATCTGTGTCTGTTATTAAATTTACCGATGCCATTTCTGATATTGGTGCTGTTAACCAGGATAAGAAGAACCTTTTATTCAGCGGCACCAATATAGCGTCTGGGAGATGCCGTGGTATTGTTGTCGCAACCGGTCTTAATACTGAAATTGGTAAAATCCGAAATCAAATAATGGAGACGGAACAGGAAAAAACTCCGCTTACTCAAAAGTTGGACGAGTTTGGTGAGCAGTTGTCAAAGGTAAGTTTTTGATGCTGCAGATTGGGGAGTATTCCGTAAATACCTGATACCTTTACGCTCCCTTCGTTTGCAAAGGTCATCACAGTAATTTGTATTGCTGTGTGGATTATCAACATTGGCCATTTCAATGATCCTGCCCACGGCGGATCCTGGCTTCGTGGTGCTATTTACTACTTCAAGATTGCTGTAGCCCTTGCTGTTGCGGCAATACCTGAAGGCTTGCCTGCTGTAATAACTACTTGCCTCGCTCTGGGTACTCGTCGTATGGCCCGTAAAAACGCCATCGTACGATCTCTGCCTTCGGTAGAGACACTGGGTTGCACCAGCGTCATTTGTTCTGACAAGACTGGCACTCTCACTACTAACCAAATGACTGTTTGTCGAATGTTCACCTTTGCTGATACAAATCCTGGTCAAAATGCGGCAGGGGATCTGAAGACGTACTTTAGGTTTGATGAATACGAGGTCACTGGCTCTAAATACGCTCCAGAAGGGGAGGTGTACGTACTCCAGTTCCTATTTTTTTATACGTCATTTATTCAGTTAGGACTGATGTATATCCATAATGGGGTTTAGCTTCCTAAGAAGGAAATTCAATTTTACATGTCGAATCTGGCTCTAAAATTTTTAGTCTGAAACAAGGCGAAAAGTCCAACTGCGCTGCGAATGCATGCTTGGTTGAGTTAGCCTACATCTGTGCGCTCTGCAATGACTCATCTCTCGAGTATAACGTTGCCAGAAAAGCTTTTGAAAAGGTTGGGGAGGCCACTGAAGCGGCGCTCACTTGTCTGGTTGAGAAAATGAATGTTACTGATGTGGACAAGTCGGGTTTGAGTAAGCGAGAACTGGCTATGGTCTGCAACCATGCTATTACAGTAAGTTTATGTTTTTCATTGCGCTTGAAAAATATGATTTAAACTAGAGTGTATGCAAACTACGTACGGTAATAATGAATTGGATTCTACTCTTCACATTTCTTGCGCTATCTTTCCGCATTTAGAATGTGTTCAAGAAGGAATTTACTATGGAATTTTCCCGTGATCGCAAATCCATGTCTGTCTACGTCACGAAGCGTGGCGACACTCTCGGCTCGGGAAAATTGTTCGTTAAGGTAATTTTTTCTGCGATTTATGGATCATGCAGCGACCTTTTAGTGTCCAACTGAACTTGTTTCAATTTTCACACCTTTTTTACTGATAAACGTTGTTTTAGTGCTGGAACTGCGTCAAAATATTGCTCCAAGTGTTGCGTCTTTTTTTGGAGCATTATATTTAGGGGATATTTTCTTGTGGACCCACTTTTTGAGGCGTGTTCAAGTTTACGTATTGGAGTCCATCCATTGAATTAGGACCATCGTGAACCTATTTTTTGGGCTTTAAAGCTTCCAAGTGACTTTTTGCTCCCAGTACGATGGTAAAAGGTATCAAAGTTTCGCATACAAATGTCAAGACAAGCCTTAGTGATGGCCTCGAATCGAAGGGTTGTTTTCGTAACCTACCCTTGTTGCTAAAGTCAGGAACTGAAACGATGTTTCATTTGCTTTATAACCATAATCATGAACAGCTGTTATGGCGGACTGTACTTCCGCATCAATTTTGTCACCTTTTCAATGGCTAATCCTCCGATTAGGTCATTTCTTTCTCGCCATCGGAATGGCTGAGCACATCGTGATCATCTTAGCCACCTAAATGTGTTTTTTGATTCCGCGTATGTAGTTTTATTTGCTTGTTAAGTGGGCTTGCTTTTATTGAGCAGTGTGGATTGGAAACGATCCTATCCATAACATGAACGTGTTTGCGAATTTTTGGAATCGCATTATGGGGAAGTAGATGTATGTACTTTTTAATTCATTGAGTGCCAAGTAGTTTTTTGTTGGCTGCACATCCAAAACTGAATTGTTTTGAGCTGTGATTTGGTTCTAGCGTCAGTGCCTACATTATTTGAAAGAACACGCTTTTCAATTAGGTTAGGCTACCATTTTTTGAAGTATTTTAAACGATGCCTCCAGCTTATTGTTAGCTTCTGTTACTTATCGCAGGACATGAGGCAAATGGCACTCAAACTGCCTCGTATTCGCTACGGTTCATTTTCGGTATCGCATGTGGGCCATTGCGTGCAAACATCGAGTTGACGAGTGTAAAATTTTAGTTTGTTCCGTTTACTGAACTTCAAAAAGTTCTTCGAGTTTGTCGGTGTGTACTTACAAGGTAACGGCGCCAAATCGTTTTCCACCCCTCTCGGGGTTGCGTTTGACACTACTTTACGCCTAAAAAAGGAAATTGCTGATTTTGATGGGTGTTTAAACGACTCTCGAACTACAGTGAATAGTATTGTGCAGCAGACGCTTAACTCCAGAGCCGGTTCTGAACTGTGTTTTTTTTTCGAGTTAATTGGGTTTTATTCTCTGTTTTTGTTTCTCTTACATCATACTCCTGTTTCAGGGTGCGCCTGAGTCCATTCTCGATCGTTGTACTCAGATACGAACTCCTGACAACACGCTTCCTCTAACTGTACAAATGAAAAATGAAATTCTCTCCAAGTTAGCCACCTACGCCACTGGTCGAGAGACCATGCGGTGCTTAGCTTTTGCGACCGTCGACGAACCACCGCCTGTTTCCAACTTTAAGCTCGATGACACTTCCGCGTTTAAAGACTACGAGGTTTGTTTATCATGTTATCGATATCTAATCTTGCATTAATATTATAGTACTTGTATTTAATCGTTTTTGACGCCCTGTATATTCTTTTATAGACAAACATGACCTTAGTCGGTGTTGTTGGAATGCTCGATCCCCCTCGGTCTGAGGTGGCAGAGAGCATTAGACTTTGCAAACGCGCTGGTATCAGGGTTATAGTAATCACTGGTGATAACAAGGCTACTGCAGAATCCATATGCCGCAAGATTGGCCTCTTTGAAGAAAACGAGGAGACTGAAGGGAAATCATTCACTGGTCGTGAATTTGATAACCTCACTCCCAAGGAAATGGCCGCCGCCGTTCGCAAGGCCAAGCTCTTTGCCCGTGTTGAGCCAGCACATAAGAGTAAGATTGTGGCATTCCTTCAGGCTGACGGTGAGGTCTCAGCTATGGTAAGTGTTCTTCTCTCGCTGATCAGCTCAATAATGTTCGGCGTCAGTTATCGCACATTTGTTTTGGCCATCACCGGGTTTGAAATGCACACGACACTTTCTCTTTAATTTCTGAAGCGTTTGAATATAAAATTGTTGCCACTCTACCCTCCAGATTGGTCGATGCAATTAATTAAATTTGGCATATGAGTCACTGATGCGTGCGATTCGTAGATTTTCCCATGAGCCCTTGGGTATAAGCTTCTGGCTTCCGATCCTCAGGGGCGTAACCCTTTGCCCTTGGCGCATCATTCACTCAGAAGTCCGCATAAGCTATCTTGATAAGCGTTCCGTAACCAAATGCTTTCTTCTGCACATAAACAATTTCGTTGGTAGACTTTCGATGAGAACGCCATATTGGATTCTCTCTACAGTAGCCTGGCTTTGTTTTGTACCTTGTAAACATTAATAGACTGGTGACGGTGTAAATGATGCACCCGCGCTGAGGAAGGCCGAGATCGGTATTGCCATGGGCAGTGGAACGGCTGTTGCCAAATCAGCGTCAGAAATGATTCTCGCTGATGACAATTTCTCCACAATTGTGGCTGCTGTTGAGGAGGGTCGTGCGATCTACAACAATATGAAACAATTTATCCGCTATCTTATCTCCTCCAATATTGGTGAAGGTACGCGCTTGAGATTTTTTTACTGCAGTCATCGTTTTCTTTCGGTGAGTATCTCACCGTGATTTTTAACCAACTCGAGGATCTCCCTAAATGATATGTAGCGCATGCTCATATCCCCACACCTAAAACTCGGATTTCAAATGGCCTTACATACTAATATTTTTTATTTTAGGCTGCATAAGTCAGTTATTTTTTCATACGACTGAATGTCCTTCCATCTTTGTGCTGTGTATAAACTTTTTGCTCCAATTATTCAGGTTCTTTAGACCTTTAAACTCCCCATTTTTACACTTTTAAACCCCTGTTTTAGCACTAAAGCTTGAAGTGGATTGTACTTCATCTCTTAGCAAAGATTTTCAAAGAAACTTATTTCTTCCCACGTATTTAATTTAATTTTTCCGAGCAATGTCTGACATACTAAATCATGTATTTTGTTGTCGTTTATTAATTTAGTAAAGTTTGTGTTTTTAACGTTTGCACTTGGTATCATTTGATTCACGTATGCTCGACAATTCTTCCAGTCTAATTGATTCGTTCGCCTTACCTTGTGGTATGTTCATATCCAATGTTTTATGCTCTGCTCTATTTACGGTTGCTGTTTGTAATTGTTTTGAAATCTTAAACTTAAAATATTTATCAAAGACCACCCTTCTTAGTCTAGAAATCTTTAACCCCGGGTTAAGGCTTCTCCCCCCATGACCTGTTGGCATTGGCGATGATCTGTTGAGCTAACGCATTTTGTGCATGGCCTTCATGGGAAATTGCTTGTAAGAGAATATCAGTCTTCATAATCCAAAAGTCTTACTTGCCATTTCCCATTGTTAGTCGTCTGTATTTTTCTGACTGCTGCGCTCGGCCTTCCTGAGGCTTTGGTCCCAGTGCAGCTACTGTGGGTAAATCTGGTAACCGACGGTCTTCCGGCTACGGCTCTGGGCTTCAACCCACCTGATGTCGATATAATGGAACGGCCTCCACGTAACTCCAAGGAACCTCTCATTAGCGGGTGGCTGTTCTTCCGCTACCTTGTCGTTGGAACTTACGTCGGTGCTGCCACAGTTGGTGCTTCCGCTTGGTGGTTCCTGATCAATCCCGATGGTCCACGCGTCTCTTACTACCAACTGGTAAATAGTGGCGCATTTCTACGACACCTTCTGATGTCCTTAGTCTTACTAACTCTACCTGTTTCAGACACACCATCTCAAATGTTCAGTTGATAAAACCAACTTCCAAGGCGTTTCCTGCTCAGTTTTCTCAAGCGCAAAACCCATGACTTTGGCACTTTCTGTTCTCGTTGTCATTGAAATGTTAAATGCTCTCAACAGGTGTGTTTTTTTTGTGCAAAGATTCTTCCTTCAATTATGCTAATATTTACGATTGAAATTGCAGGGTAATCTTCCAAAGTATAAAAAGCCAAAAGAATAAATAATGGCATGAGAAGTAATTAGCTTCTCCAATCGCTTCATTCTGTCCTACATAGTCTGTATTAAAGGTACTTGTAGAGACAAATGTGCTTTGAAATGAGATGTAAGGTCACCTGTTTTTTTAATAAGCCTTTCAGAAAATCAGTCGCTTGTTGTGATGCCACCGTGGAGAAATATATGGCTCCTTCTTGCTATTGCATTCAGCATGGTCCAACATTTTACCATCCTTAATGTTCCTATCCTCTCAGTAAGTTTATTGATCTGCACTTTTTATTGGCCCTTGAATGTGGGCTTCAGTTCATCAATGCATCTATCTTTTTTTATTACAGAACGTTTTTCAAATATCCCCTCTCAGTCTGGCTGAATGGGCAGTGGTATTGAAGATATCTTTCCCCGTGCTTCTGCTCGATGAAACTATGAAAATGCTCTCTCGGTGTGTACGAGATGGTCACTCGTTCGCATTAGAGGGGTCAATTGTCACACTCGTTTGGGCGCTATACTTGGGTGGCGTCCTCTATTCTCCGTTGTAAAAAGCTCTAATACTCTTTGTGCCTCTATGTGTCTATAAATTTGTCTGTTCCTCAATCATGCCATGCCCTCTTAACGACAATTTTTTAAATCTGGAAACATTTTTTGCTCAGGCAATAAGTACAATATTGTCGTGTATATCTATTTACTACTTGATTATTGCTATGTACGGGGTGTTGACTTTCAAAATGTCCGTTGCAAGGTATGCCGGAGCAGGGTTCTGAATCTGCTGGAGTAGGGGTTATTGGTCTACTCAGGAGGGTCGTGAGGTCGTCCGTGATTGAGCAGTACGGTACGAGGCTGCATCCACCACTCGTGCAATTCTAGGAGTTATGCATTATGGGATACAGTGATGCCTTGGTGCTCGGATTGTGGGATGTGATGTCATTCAACCTGCTCACTTCATGATAGTGGGAAGGTTGAGAGGCTTGTTGGGCCTCCAGGTTTCTACATTCGGGAATAACAAATGCGAGTGTGTTACGCAGCGTTTTGTGAAAATAGTTATCCTTCATATCGCTCCGTGAAATTTCTGCTAGTTCGTAAATGCGATGCTCAGATAGGACTTTAGGGCCATGCCAGTAGACTTTCAGCCCTGCTGTAAGTTAGTACCTAAGTTGCTCAGGGGCAATGCAGTACTTTGTTTGAAATGCCCGTTTCGGTCAGGGTCACAGAGGTGGCCATATTGCCCTAGCTGCGTAGGCTGACATCCAAGCCTTGTCAGCAGCTTATTTCCCTCTACCTGTTAAATACATATTGTAGTACTTTGTTTGTTGGAACTACCGGTTTCGGTCAAGGCCACAGAGGTGGGCATATCGCCGTAGCTGCGTAGGCTGTCCTCCGGGCCATGCCAGCGGCTTATTTCCCTTTGTCCGTTGAATATGCATATTCTACTCTAGCACTCTGCCTTCTTTTACCTTCAAGGGAGCATCGGGACGCTACATATATATTCTATCCTAGTATTATGCCTTCCTTTGCCTTCAAGGGGACCTTGGGATGCTACAAGCACTACAAATGTGTGGAACAATCACGGAAAGTAAGAATTAAACCGCATTCTAGTCAAATGCTAAAGAGATTTAGTGCTTTTTGTACAAACAGATTAAAGAATTAATTAGCCAGATTACATTGTGTGGCTATTAACTGAATTTTGTAGTCGAAACTTATACTATGTTTGGACCCTTTGTACGGCATAAGATTAAATCTTACAAATGCGATGATTTAAATTGGCCATAAGTTGAATCACTAAGGTTTTGAAACGTGTTGTTTTAGAGGCCCTGAACAGTGGTCAACCGTCAAGGTCATTTCGACTTTGGTTTTTGACTTCGTTATAATTTTTCGACCTATGAGTTGAGATGGATGATAGCTTAGTCGAGTTCCTTATTCATCAAAATATTGTCGAATCAACTGAATCGCTGATACGAAAGTTAGATGTTTCATATTGTTAATTTTTAGAACGAAACACATTCAAATGCTTAAGGTTATCGCAACGAAATGGATACTGGAATTGGCAAAAGGAAGGGTAAGTTTAGCACGCTTCGAAGGTAATCTTATGCAGGGTATCGCTTTGGAGACTTCACCATCAAGGTTACCATGTGATGTACTAGTTCAAGGGTCAACGAGTTTGGGAGTCAGTTTCAAGGAAAGCGATATTGATGCAGTTTTGGTGACACCTAATTTCGTCTATCGTGAGGACTTTTTTACCTCGTTTGCGGACGTTTTGCGTAAAGATCAAAACATTCAAGATCTTTTGGTTATTACTGACACATTCGTACCATTGATTAAAATGAACTTCGATGGGACTTCGGTGGGTCTTATTGCTATAATTTGTGCATTGCATTGTACTGGTAACTCTATAAACACCTAACTATTGTTTTGCATGCTGTAGGTTGATTTAATTTTGAGCCGATTCAGTCTATCATATGTGCCCTCGCCCATAATTTTCGACCAGGCTCCAGAATTATTTTATATCGATGTCGATCATTACTCCGTTCACGGATTGTCCGGTCTTCATCTCTCACAGAAAATCCGTGACCTTGTCCCAAACTTTCCTCTCTTTACGGATTTACTTAAAGTCATAAAAATATGGGCATCTCGGCGGCTTATTTCCGATTATGTGTATGGGTTTCCAGCCAGTGTTGCATGGGCTGTACTTTGCGCGTACATATGCATACATACTACAAGATTTGTGAGTCATTTAAACTTTTTACTTGGAAAAATATTTGTTATTTTTAAATAATGGAACATATACCCAATAACATCATTTGCTTGATTGCACATGGGGGTCAAACTCGGTAAACTTTTCTATATTTAGTCGAATGAAAATTATCCATACAACGGACTATTGAATCCCTCGCTCAGTGTTGAGTTGAGTGAAGCAAATCACGAGCCAGTTGATGGAGCACTGCTTTTGCGGGATTTAGTGCATCAGTCATGGAGATCAATTGAGTCATTTAACCTGATCCCCCTTCTTACGCGGGAAGGGTGTGCTAGTGATCAACAGCATTCAAAGTTTAGACTTACCACATTCGTAAAGATATTTTTTGCCTACTTTTCTAATTGGGTTTGGCCCAGTCCCGTTATGATTGCTCCTATCGTTACGGTTCCCAAATTACGGTTTTATTCTTGGGATCCCAAGGTGAGCCTATTTGTAGCTATTAGCTTACATTTCCATGTTTAATATACGGCTGCGTCTTTACCACTTAATAAGATAAATTTTGTGGGCAAAATATCTTTCAGAACTATTTGCAATGCCTCTTATGCAAACTGTCGAAAGCCCAATTAAATTCTATTTAATGTGGTCATTTGATGTTTCAGTTGGATATACAGAATGGGCATGAAATAATGCCAATTATAACTCCGATTTTTCCTCATAAAAACGCGGCTTATACAGTCAGACCCTCAAGCCGAGATATTGTAGTAAAGGAATTACAACGCGGTAAGTCTGCCTTAAAAAGCGAACGTTGGTGAATGTCCTTTTAGAAATTTTAGAAGTCTCTGCAAATTATCACATGCTTATATCAATCCTTGTTCTTTGTTTGGAAAATGGGGTTTATTTATAGCGGTGTTCAGCTCACATCCCAAACTTGATATCTATAAGGATGAATTGGGTGTAGCTTGATAATCGCTCAAAGAGTTTAAATCTCGAATTATAGTCGCTCATTTGTTTGTTTATGTACTTCAATCTGCTTAAATGGTTTAAGTTTGTGGTATCGAATGTTCCCAAAATTGTAGACCGCTGCAGCAGTAGCCTGTCCAACACCCGATCCTTAAATAAGACGTTGCGGATCGATTTTAAGTTGGGTCAGCCGAGTAAAATAAATTTAAATAAATGCGTCACACTGCATATTCTGTCTCTAGGCTTCCATTTGACGAAAAAAATCGTCGAAGGTTCAGCCACCTGGGAAGATCTCTTTGAACCCTACGACATTCGTCAAGATTATAGGTATTTTAGGCCCTTTAAAAGTCAACGTAGATGTTTGCACTTGTTAATTTCATTCACACTATCATTTTTTTTGCGTATTTACTCACAGTTAGGCAATCAGGTTAAACGTTAACAGCTGTGTTTTAATAGGACTAGTTAATAGCACTAAGTAAAACTGGCTGTCAGGTAGTTGAGATATCACAAAAAACGTCCAGTTGTAATTTGCTGATTTTTTGGACATTTTAGGCACTTTTTGAAGCTAGTTCTTTTTGCTGATAATTTTCAAGAATTGGGACGTCTGGGAGGGTTAATTGATTCGCGGTTGAGGGACCTTGCAGGATTCCTGGAGGAGCACCAACACATCGAGTCAGTTAGGATAACCAAAGCTTCTGATTTGTAAGTTCATTACTCTATTTTCAATGTTAAAACAAACCAATAATTCTCATTCTCTAAAATTTACGTGACCAAAGCGAAAAACTTGACTACCAGAAACCGAGCTTAGGAAAAACTGTTTCTGTTCGGTGGCGATCACTGCGTACCTCCCACAGCGTATTCCAGTTAGTGTGTTCCTATAAAATCCATTCTTTTCTTTAATGCATATCAGACCTAAACACCCTTGTTCCGGAAGTGAATCGAGGAAACCGTCTAACCTCTCCGAATATGGTCGGGAGAAGGGTTTTAAACGAGCGTGGCTCTTGGGAATGAAAATATTGAAGGCTGCACCTTTATCTGATGGCACCTATCCTGAGCGCAAAGTTGACGTGACTCAATACCTACAGCGTTTCTACGGCACTCTACAAGAACGAGATCCAAATACGAACTTCCTGGACAAACTTATAACCACCTATGTCACCAGGTAAAACTATTCGATGCAACTTACGACGAGATTGTGTGGAACCATGATGTATTCCCTCATTAATTTTTAGATCAGATCTGCATGCCGATGGATAAAATCACATACTCGCTCCTGATCTCCACTTGTGATAATTGGTATCTGTAAATTATTGCGTGTACGACACTTCCACGGTTAGCTCCGCATTTGTTAGCTTGTTAATTTGTAAAACGCTAATGAATTCGTGCAGGATGCTGAGTTATGCCACACGGGATGTGTGAGCACATCAACACCTTTGCTCCGATTTAAAGTGAAAACTTCGTCTGGTTAGGACGCAAGAAAACTTCCCCGCATCGGGGTTAAGTGATATCCTAGAATAGGCCCTCCGAATGCATATCAGCTCAGATTATGGATAGGAACCCCTACACCCAGCTTGTAAATTTAACCAGGTTTGATGAATTCCTTTAGTTTAAGATGTCAGGTTGAAATGATGGCTACCATTGACGGAATCCCGGTTGACATGAAGGCACCCCTCTCGATGTGGGTATGGGTCAAAAATATAACTAAGGAGAAGAGGGCCGATTATCGCGGTTTCATAATTAATGTAATGCAGTTCAGGTTCAGCGAACGGAATGCCACAAGCGTCCATCTCCCATATTTTGACCCTTGTAACCCAAACACCAAACAGGCTGGTCTGATTGAAGCACATTTGTTGGTTAGAGTTAACGGGAAGCACCATAGATTTAAAGGGAGGAGAGTGAGGAGCTCAACTCTAACTCCGAGAGATTCCGAGCTCTGGTCTCGCACAGGGATTGAATTATCTCCCCGCTTTTCGCCCAAACGTTGTATTTAAAACAGCATGGGTACTATAGCGTTTGGTAGGAAAATCGAAGCACAAACTGGATACAAATCGGGAATTTCGCTTTTTGTAATCGACAGCATCAAAGAAGTCCTTTTTTTATTTCCCCACAGAACACTTAATGGACCTCGAATTTACTAAACAATTTTTTTAAGCGCAAAAATGCTAAATTATAAAAATAAAACAAGACCCAAGTAAATGCTTATTTTAACAATAGAGTTTGTTATAACCCAAGTTATTTATAATTAATGAATATTCCTTTGTATATTTATATACATGACTTTTTCTGGAGGCGCTCTCTCCGATATTTCCGTATTTAACACCCTCCTGGGCATGTCGAGTTCTGCGTCGTCTCTTTTACTACGAAAGCAATTAGCCGGTAACAGACTTGTTTTAATAATTCTTGCACAACGCTTTTGGATATAAGTATAAATATCGTTTCCAAAATGATGTTTCAGAACTGAACAAAAGTGGCACAGAGGGTTTTTCTGCCGGTCTCATTGATGATGATAACATTTTTAAGTGGCAAGTTCTTATAATGGGGCCTGCGGACACACTTTAGTAAGTTTTCTGTGATTGCAATTATTTGAAAAAAAATAGTGATGGTGGCTGGTTTAAGGCTACGTTGGAATTTCCCCAAGACTATCCTAATCACCCTCCAAAAATGCAGTTCTTAACGGATATGTGGCATCCCAACATCTCTCCTTCCGGAAGCGTATGTATATCAATTCTTCACGAACCTGGTGAAGATCGATTTGGCTATGAAAGACCTGAGGAACGCTGGCTTCCTGTTCACACAGTGGAAACCATAATAATGTCTGTTATATCGATGCTCGCAGAACCTAATCCTGACAGTCCAGCCAATGTGGACGCAGCTGTAGGTTATGGTACCAAACCTGATCTTTGTAGAAGATGTTTAGAGATGATTATGAGGAGTTCAAAAGGCGAGTAGGACAGACCGTCCGAAAGAGTCAAGAATCCTTCGAGTGAAATTGATAATCTTTCAGTGAAACCGCTGTACTGGTATTGATTTGGGCTGTACCTCTTTCACTTGTGCGCCCTTTCAGAATATCGTTTTCGTTGCCTATTTTCATACTCGTTATCACTGTCCTGTACACTATAAATGATGCGCGAACGCCGGGAAAGCACCAGTGGTGACGTTTACAAGCGCTCTTTTGTTTTAAAGTGTCCCGTGAGTGCCGCGTGTCGAATGTATGTTCAACGGTGTAGTCATCAGGATGCGACAAGTATTTGCTGGACTCAACTCTCACCCGTGATACGTCATCAAAATCAAGATCTGCTCATACAGAAACGACGTTCTATTAGAAAAATGTATAAGTTTGTACATAAATTGACCTTATTTTACATGAAGCCTCTCTCAGGGAGATTGATTGGTTAATTCACCCTAAAAAAATACGAAAGTTAGCAGCTTCTCAGCCTTGCATCTCCTGGCAGGAATGGGGAGCGCCGGAGATGTAATTAGAGGCTCACCCTTGGCTTCGTTAGTCCACCGGACTCATCTTGAAAATTGGGTGAGTTTGAGTCTGGAACGTTGAAAAAGGTGACATAAATTGTTCGGAAATCCAGTATTGGGCGCAAATGCCTATTTAGCTCGTCAACTGTTGCATTGTTGGAGTTGTTCCCCACGGCTACAAGTTGGTTACTTACTTAGTGCATGATCTTGAGTAACGTGGCGGTTGCGTTCGCTTGCGTCTAGGAAGCACCGACTACAGTGGGAACATGCGAAAATCTTGGAAGCTAAAAAGAAATGGGGAGTTCTCGGCGCCTGTTCGCACTAGCATAACGTGAAAAAACAGGTGCGGTGCCGGTAGTTGATCTGCCCAAAAGAGGAGAGGTGGGCACGTGAGGAGCCCCAAGGGACAACGATTCGGGAAAGCTTGAGCGATTCAGAAGACGCTGTCTCAGTGATTCTCTTCAAACTCGGAAGTAGTGTCATGTACAGGGAGTGCCCATGGGATTTCTATACTTTTACGCAAGACTCGGGTGACGTGGATGTGGAATACAACATCAACGCATTTTATGGAACTCACTGTTGTGTGAAGATAGATTATGTCCCATGAGCGCAAATTTAGATGAGAAACTGAGATCACATTTCGAGCAAATATGGCGGGAAGCTGGAATGAAGGATTTGAGATAAAGCGTAAGAAAGGAGGTATGTGGAAGTGAAATTAAGATCAAACGAGGCCACTTTAGCCCTAAGGGTTGGCCATTGTAAGCTTCTGCATTAGAAAAGTAGCACTCATAGGGGGGTATTTCCAAGAGTTAAAGCCAATTCGACAATAATTTAGCAGCTAATTGCATAAACACTAAGAATACAACGAAGACACACGGGTGCGTCTAGGCTTGTGATACAGCTCGTGATGCAAATGCTAATTTGATATCATGAAATCTATTACAAATCCAAATCTGCGATAACCCCTGTATAATACCTGCATGAACATTTTCATGATGCCGTTTCATTGCAAACTTGTTAGAAAATGTTTTGTCACAAATGGGGCATATTCCGATTTCAACATCTGAAAATAGTAACAGCTTAAGTGCCACTCCTAAAATTACAAGTAAAAAGTAATTTACCAATACTTACGCTGATGCACGATTCTTAAATGACGATCAAGACTTTGTTTGCCACTAAAACTCTTGAAACAAAAGGGACAACCAGTAGGATTTTCACCATCCACATTGCGGAACGGGGGTGTATCATTCATCTCATCGGGATGTACTCGTCGCATATGGCGTTGTATGGCGAAAGTAGTAAGAAACTTGCGACCACAAACTTTGCAAGCAGAGGCCTCAGCTTCTAAAAGAAGAGTGGAGTGTTTTCAAAGTTACAAATATATGTGCATTTAAACACAGTATTACGTTTGTGCATGATTTTAAAATGACGCCGCATCCCGTGACGAGTGGCCATTACAGTTCCACAGATTGGACATGGTCCAGCTGTCAAAGAAGATTCTGAAAAAAGAAGACATGGAGTTATAGGTGAATTGAGATCCTAGGTTCATAAAAAACAAACTACCTTTTATGCTTGTTATTTTTGGATCATTTGGGTCCAGATGGACCTTTTTTGAAGGTCGTTTAACCATTGTCAATGGGACTACGGGGAAGGATACGCACTAAAATGCATGCGAAGGACACCGAAACATCTCATACGAGAAATATGCAAAACAATATTTACCAATTTTCAATAGTTAGAAAATAAATAAGTAAATACGTAGAAGGAAGCTAATTAAAACATAGTACAAAAGAGAGTAGATTCACGCGTCCACGAGTGTTAAAAAATGGGATTTTAGGGTAATAAGCGCACTTCCGTTGCAATTAGCAGCTGCTTTGGCCCCAATGGCACAAAATTGTACAAATTGGAATAAAAATTGGAGCATCTACTGCATTAAGCTACGCTCACAAACGCAAGTCCACCGATATAGGATTTGGCGCACACAGCAACGTTATGGTTTTCAAAATATGCGATTCTCAACCCATACGAATAAATAAATGCACACCTCAACTGTGAAATGCATTAATGCGAAATCCGAAAACAGTCGAAAATCCATAGGACATTCACATGGTTGTGAACTTATACATTTGTCACACGAGAGCAAATAAAAGCCACAACATAAAAACGGTGTGAAGTATCTTAGAGAGAAACCTGGGAGATAATCGTAAAAGCGAAGAGCTTACATAGCGTTAGGACATTTAGATGTCCCGCGGAACGGTGGCTTGACACAACAAACGCTACGTTTGCAGAAATGGTAGAATCTGTTCAAAACATAGTTTAAAAAATGCTATAAAAGCATTTTTACGTGCACAGTTTTTGCAATGCAGCATAGTAAACATGTGTGATTTAGGTTAAGCAATGTTTACGCAGCTGATCAACACTCTTATCTTTAAGGCATTTTTGTGTTTTTACTAATTAACAAGCTGACTTTGTTATTATATTTAATTAAATTTAGTGGGTTATAAGGAACCCTTTCTCTTTTTAATGTTCTTTTTAACATGTGCATCCTCCAAAGTACTTCATTTTGAGGTTTGATTGGTTCATTGACTTAATCGTCGGATGTGTAGTTGAGTCAATGTCTATGTTTGTCGTGGTATTATTTAGTATGATTTCCGTAGCGTATGGCACTCTCATTTTGGTAGTCAAACAATTAGACTAATTTTGGCCTAGATTTCCCCTCAGATCAATGTAACAATTGAGATGGATGATGCGGAAGCCTCATTTGGTGCCCCGATAACTGACGAATCGCCCCTGGTATGGTTATATTCTCTTTATTTTCAAAGGGTAAAATATCGACTAGTGATCCACCTCTGGCTTGCTCGGCTGTGCGATCGCCTCCCAACGAAACAGATATTTTTTTTGCTTTAGTTGATCGAGGGAATTGCACGTTTGCTGAGAAGGTATCGGCTGTGCAGAATGCCAAGTTTTTTGGCGCTATCATAATCAATGTTGAAAGTGATTACGTGTTTCCAATGGGATCGGATGAAAGTAACCCTTCTGTAAGTGCATATGCTTTCAGAGTTAGAAATTACCATTCCTTCTATCATGGTTGGGCGTACATCAGGAGAGGCGATACGCACTCACTATCTCTATGATTCCGGGTAATTTTTTTAGTGTTTTCTCATTTATAAGTGGCATGAGCGTTACTTTTCATATTAATTCTGTTTAGATTTAAGGCACGGATGAAACCCAATCGGGGGACAGCGATCGAATACTATTTAGTTCCATTGTTGATCGCGCTTTCTTTGGCATTTTTAGCGATCATAATTTCTTTAGCTGTCCGCGTTTTTCGAACTTGTTTGCATCAGTCAAAGAATAGATTGAGTCGTGAAATCCTCAATAAGCTGCCAGAAATCCGTTTTTCAGAAGGTTAGTGCATTCGTCCATTTTTTATTGCATTGCATAAAGGTTTTGACCTATTCCATTGTTTTGATTGCCATAGATTACCAGAACCTATATGAAACATGTGCGATTTGTCTAGAGGACTATACTATGGGCGATAAATTAAGAGTTCTGCCTTGTCATCACGGTAAGCAGATTATAACACTTGTTTCAACCTGTTTTATTTATGCCTATCTGCGGAAGGGTTCATGATTCTATCCCGGATAGCTATACTCTTGAAGGCTGCTTTCGCACTAATTAATTATTGACGGTTAATTTTAAGTGAAATATGCATTCTCTTCCAACGGCAGCCTCATTTTAACGGTGGTTTAATGAAAAACAACTTCTATATTGTTTTGGAAAATCCATTTTCGTTTTACAATTCGAGGTCTCTTTATAGCCTATCATAGCAAATGCGTTGATCGCTGGCTGCTTCGACGACAAGGTTCCTGTCCGGTATGTAAATATCGCATTCATCGCAATCACGATGATCCGGAAACTGATAACGAGGAGAATCACGCTGATGAGGAGGGTGGGGATTACGATGGTGTAAACGAAGGCGGCACCGAACTGCCTAATTCACAGGATGTGGCGACTGGTAACTCGGCCAACGAGGTCTCACAAGCTGCATATTCGGCTCCTCTGGATAATGCAGACGTTATTTTAGGCGACTTAGATGCTGAATATGATGACAATGACGGCGTTGCCCCTCTTTTGAGCAGATCTGAACCTGTCGCATCATGGCTTTCCGGAGGTCTTTTGCCCTCTCGGGGTACTACCTGGCTTGGAAATGGTACGTTTATGTGTGAACTCCCATTTCCTTCATCCCAAAAGTTCCACTCTTTACTAATGCTAGTTGGAGTTGGCAGTGCTTTTCATTATCACCAACGTGCCGCGGTGCTTGCTGATATAGGCTGCATACCTATCAAATGTTGCCTCGGGCTGTAAGTTGCACTTCTCCCTTCCAAGACTTTCGTTTGTTTCCGTCCACCGAGCGTTAGGAATTAAGACATTCAAAAATTTCCAAAAAATCTATTATGAGGTTAAGGTAAATGCAGCCATGTTTGGGAATTTAATTCCTTTAGTACTTATCTAAGAGTCGAGCTCTGCTTCTCAGTTCTTCCGGTAACAACTGGATTTCAGTGAATTGTTGCTTATAGCGCACTGTTGGCATTATTTGGATCTTCATAGCCCTGTTTTATTCGCTTGATTTGTATGCGGTTCGCGATGGTCCCTCTAATGCTTTTTTGATATTAAATCTTTATCCGCAAAGCAAGCTCTTCAAAATAAACAGCAAATTTGTCTCTCGGTTTCGCATTGAGTTTCAAATGGAGCAATTATATCCATCCAGTGTCAGTTGGTTCGCATCTTTCTTTTCGTATCGAACAGTAGGTCAATGAGTGAACAACTTCAATTTTCTATTTCGTTAATAGAACCGTTTTGATTGGTACCTTCCACCACATCACTGTACACGTTTTTTAGTGAAACCTAGCTTTTATGCACGAATTATGCATTATGGGACTGCTAGATCTGTCGGTAATTGTTACTAACCCTTTGCAATAATTTGGTCTTTCAAGTTCTGCCGTTGTATTTTTTGCACTTGCCCTCTTTCTACATCCTGACTTCTATCTCAGTCATCCAGATTATATTCCATCTCCATTTCTTCAAGATCTTTTAAAATGGATATTTTTTTATTTCACTGTATTTTACAAATTTTTTTATTAAACGAACTAGACAAAATTATAATTAAGTCGGCTATCGGATTCACTACTGTAGTCTACAATTCAATTTTTATTTTTTGACACGATGTCGCGCACTTTTATTAGAAGTTTACACACATGGATGAACATTGTGCCTCACATTTTTCTACGTGGAGAGATATTCTCGATCCGTTCGCACCTGTCACCTGTTTATACCATAATTTGTACGTATTCCATATTTCGATTTTTATTTTGCTTATCCCATATTCACCAGTTATGCTTCATAGTTTCAAATATTGTGGCGCTGTTGCTAAGGGCTTTGAGACTTTGGTTTTACTATTAATATGGTTTTTTGAGCCTGTGCACACCAAAACACCTTTCATTTTTAAGCTTCTTTGGTCATTCTCTTGGTCTCAAGTGTTATTTAAGGCTACTTCATGCCATCAAAATTTGCTTATTAGGATTCACATTGTGTCAATTTTATGGCAGATTGGTCTGAAAAATCCGCGAAATCTGGTGCTTTAGTGTGTGGAGTCGAATTCCCATACAAATGTGCTAATATTATCAATGTGGTTTAAACTGATCTGCACCAGAACGAGGGGCAGTAACGCAGCAGTGAGCTATGCTAGTTTCGAAAAGCACTATTTGAGCGTTTACTTGTGGCGACTGCTCTCTCAGTGATGTTTTCGTCGTCCCAGCTACCACAACGTAGTGCTGCATTGGGTTCATGTGCAAGTGTTTATTCCCGCCTGTGTCGCCTCAGCCGTTTGTGTTTTTACAGTCACCCCCTCAAACACACCGCCACACACAAATTTTTTTAGAAACACTCCCGACGTTAACACTGCAACTATTGAGCTGGTAATTAATATTTCATCACAGCAATTGATTGATTTATCGTTTCAGAAGAGCATATTTACGTGAGTTATTCTTCAATAATTGATCGCTATCATCGCGACGTCATTGGTTGATTGGGATAATCTCAATCATCTCCCCGATCGATCACGTCATTATTGCCTAACTCGTGTATTTTACGGGTTCTGCCTCAGATTGCTCAATTTACCCTCTTGTCTAGTTATTATTTTCTGGAAAAAGTTGTGGTGTCGAAGGGCGGATTGTCAATCATCGTGTAGGCATGCCACACCCCATGACTTGTCCTTCAGAACCGTGTGATGGTGCTTACTGCGTGAACTAGACCCAAAGTAGTTGAATCGCCCAAAATCATTCTTTCCATCCAATCGACCGGATTTGCACCTATGGGAGAGGTCTCATAATTGTCCATTTTGGTGCATAGACAATCCCGCGTTCGAAATCACTGATGTAGGCGACGCACCAGCATCGTCGTCGGCAACGGGGGAGGAACAAAGTGCCATGGTTTCTTTTCGAACGTTCGAGCGTTCACTCCCACAGCTTTCCGCAAACAGGAAAACGCAAGGTGAGGGGATGGGAACCCAGCGTTCATCACCGGATGCGTAGGGCGACCCCCACGACTTTGATTTTGCTTCCCTCTCCCCTCCCTCCAATTTATGCCCATTCGCATCGCCCAACAAAGGACCTCAAACTCTTGCATTATTTTGACGGACCCACCCCATTGTATTTTGTTCAATTTGTACAATAACTTTTACTAATCAAAAGGAGGCGAGCTAAATTTCTTTGCGCCCTTCTTGTCGGCTTCCGGTATGGAGAGGACCTGCCAATGCCCAACGGCTCACAACGTTGAGCAGGCCCCAATTGAGATATGCAGCTTAACCCAAGAACCTTAAAAATACGTCAATCTGGCATTAATGCGCTCGGTACCTCGTTTGCGAGGCCTATCTCTCGGCCAGATGTTTGACGCATATCCTATTCCTCCCTTCCCTTTGCCTAATAAAGCGAGAGCCCTTCGGATAGATCATACCTCGTTCATAAAGCTAGCCTTATGACTCATGTTTGGTAGAGAACACAGATGAGGAAATTCTCAACGCAACGGCGAGTTGGAAATTCGCACTTTGCGAGGTGGAAGATAGCGAGCAGTCTATGCACAAATTAGGTTTACATAATCTTGGATTCCAGCGTACAAGTCTCGCGCTGTCCTTCATGGTGTGTGAAACTGTTATCAACCGTAAACCCACATCGGATAATATCTACAGGCGGATACGTGGACGGTAGGAGTCGCTAGGCGGTGGAGCCAGCGAGAGATTGGTCGCGAAAGGCAATGCAAGTGATAGCGCGTTGATGACCCTTATACTCCAGCCGGGGCTCCGTGGTAGTACCTCCTAGGAATTGCCCTCGCTGCTGGGAGTCCTCAAGATTCCAGAGCCGCGCAATGCCATCAGAGTGTGCAGAGATAAGATAGCGCGAGTCTGCAGAGAAGGCGCAGTCCCATGCCCAGTAGCGATCTTCGCTGGGCTGCAGCACACTTGTCACACTGCAGTCGGCCGTCCGCACCAGATTCACCTTGCCGTCGGCACCGCAAGTGGCAAGTAGTGTGCTATCCGGTGAGAACTCACACTTTAGCGCATAGGAACTGTGTATTTTGGAATTGTGCTAAAGTGAAAATCGAAGTGACAATTGGTTAAGTGAAGAATTACGACAGGTACTAGGCTTATCAGCCACAATCACACTTCAACGCCTCAAACAGCCTATTTCGCCACAGTCAAAATACACGATCCTCGTGCAAATCACCCAGTTATATGGCTCAAAGGAATGGATTTTAAAGTAACTTTTGGGATTAACGGCTCAAAAAGCATGCTCCGCTTAAATTAGGCGATTGATCAGTCCAAGTTTATACCTATGTGATTGCAAATTAAAGCAAGCTTCCTAAAATATTCTCTCACACGGCCTATATGACTCAAAAAGCAAAAGTCATCGAAGTAAAACTCAAATATGTAAAATATTAGACGGGCAGAAAAACCTTTTCACTGGGTTTAAAGACCATGTTGCCAGCGAGTGACCAAATGATAACGGAGCCAGAGGCATTTACGGCGGCCAAAGATGTGCCCTCAGCACTGATCGAAATTGAATGGATTGGCCCAGCACGTAGGTCGGGACATATGACACTAACTTGCCCATTTCGTAAATCCCAGGCATAGATTTCACCCTTGTCATTACTAAAGAGTATTTCCATTTGGTTTGGATGAAGAACCATTGAGTTTATACTCGACGAACTCTAACGAAAATGAAAATGGACACTAAAACAGACACTTCAGAATTAAAGCATATTTCAAAAGTAAAAAATAAGCAAAACGAAAACCCACGTAGCATGTTCCCGAGGCAGACTGAGCGCTGTGATTTGAGCTTCGCCAATCAAATATTTTCGCAACTTTATCCTCGCCTCCCGCGTAGGTCCACCTTCCTCTCGCATCGTGACCAATAGCATTCACGTTTTTAGAAAATTCCGTAAGAACTGTCAAAGGAGTCGCACCACCAAACACGTCATATATTCGAACCTTTCTAAAACCAGCCGCTGCCAAATAATGACCATCAAACGTGAAAGCTAACGAATTCACCTAAACATGGATTGATTGAGAAGACGAGGATACAAGCAAGGAGCACACGATACGCAGAAGCCCAATTCAAAAAAAATAAAGAGGGTTGAAACTCCAATGGGCCCCCATACAACCCGCAATCAATAATAAAAAGCGTAAAATTGTAAATTTAATGAAGCATAGGAGATGAACACACCAACATACTTGAGAATCATTATGATCAAATCCCTGAATATATCTTCCTGTACTTGGCTGCCACATGCGTATAATGTGATCAAACCCACCCGTGGCAAAGGATATGGATTGATCACCTGGATCATCCTTCATCCTGAATGACCGAAAGGACGTGCGCAAACAACCCACATAACCTTCAGCACACACATTAACAAAGTGAACATACGTTAACGTAAATAAAAATTTGAATAGGCATTAAAATGTAAATATGTCTTTAACATAATGCATCGTAATTTATGAAAAATCTTAAAAAATTATTAAATTTAAAAGCTGAATATTTTATTTAAAATGTCATTCAGTATATAAGCTTTTACAAAAGAACGTAAAAGGGTGATTTACCACCTTGCTATTATAACTTCGTCAGTATGTGTAAAGGTTAATACAAAATGACTAAGCAAGAGGCGTGTTTTACAGTATTGACCGTTTACGATTAGGCATGCTTGGTGAGAAAATTAACGAACGCATTTGTGCAGCGTTGCATTAAGGAATATAAAATCCAGTTTTATATACTAATGAATTATTCCCATGCATCGATGCATGTGAGTAATAATTTGCTCCCCGTTTAGCCTGAATTAAGATTGTAGTGCTTTGTTTGTAGGGACTAAGGTTTCGGTCCATATCACAGGTGGCCATACTGTCTTAGCTGCGTAGGCTGGCCTCTAGGGTGTGTCAGCGGCTCATTTACCCTTTTTTTATCAGTTGTTTTTGCTACAAGAAAGATGCCTAAGAACATCCAAAAATCCACACATTAGGAGAAGCGATAAGGAAGGAAAGGAAAGAAAAATAGCATCATAGCCACGGTCATTGATTTGTTCCTAACTTTAAAGATACTTGTAGTACTCTGTTTGTTGAAACTACCGGTTTTGGTCATTGTGACAGTGGGCCAAGAGCGAAGTCCGCCTCCAGCATCTACCCCATCTCCGTTTTCTACAAGATAGCTATCAACAACTGAAGCGACACTAGCCATGGACCACCCGGAGAGTTTCATTTTGAAGATTACCCCTATTATACTTGCTTAAGGAGATCGGCGTGCTAGCGCCTCCCTACGGACATACTGATGGTCGGCAGAACCACTTATTCTGAACTTTGTTCCCAAGCCAAACGAAACTCGAAGTGCAATGCACTGTCAAGAGGGATCACTGACGTTGGTGTCAAGCATCGCCTCAATCGCGTGGAATGTCGGCGACTGGCATGGTCAGCTCGTGGGTGCTTCTTGCAGCACTGACCACGTTGTGATGGCTGACGCGGGAGATGCACCGAGGGGTGCGTCGGGGATGACGCTCGAAAGAGGAGAGGGGCAATGTAGTGCTTTGTTTGTTTGAACCACCGGTTACGGTTAGGGTCACAGAGGTGGCCATATCGTCCTAGCTGGGTAGCCTGGCTTCGGGGCCATGCCAGCAGCCTATTTCCCTCTGTCCGTTGAATAAATATATTCTACTGTAGCATTCTGCTTTTTTTTTGCCTCAGGACGCTACAATTGCTGTTCAGCGCGACTTCGAGTACGCAGCGTTCGCGTTGAAGAGTAACATTTTCCTTAAGGTCCTTAATGTAAACAAACGTTGCATATCTAATCTAACATTTGATAAAATCTAAATAAGGTTTAATTTATTTCCTTAAGAACTAATTTCCATTCTGCAAATGGCTACTTTATAAATAACAATCAGTACTTAAGATGTCCTTATTGCAGGATGATATCTCCTTTCAAATACAGAAGGCAAATGTAATACTTTGTTTGTTAGAACTGCCGGTTTCTGTCAAGGTCACAGAGGTGGCCATATTGCCCTAGCTGCGTGGGCTGGCCTCTGAGCCATGCCAGCAGCCTTTTTTCCCTCTGTTCGGTGAATATATATATTCTACTTTAGCATTCTGTCTTCTTTTGCTTTCGAGGAAGCCTCGGGACGCTACAGCAAATGCAAATAAAACGTGATTACGGTGACAATTTATTTGTCAGAGTGTTTAATAGAATTAAAAATGGCAGATGACTGCATTGCAAATTTGCGAGCTGCATTCTCTGTACTTGTAAAAGTTTAACGTTTAAGCAGCAAAGTCTGTAATCGTTTGTTTGGACTGCTGGTATCGGTCAGAAATACAGAGGTGGCCATATTGTCCTAGTCGCCTAGGCTGACCTCTAAGCCATGGCAATAGCTTACGTTTCTTTGTTTCTTAAATGGAGATGTAGTGCTTTGTTTGTTAGAACTGCCGGTTTCTGTCAAGGTCACAGAGGTGGCCATATTGCCCTAGCTGCGTGGGCTGGCCTCTGGGCCACGCCAGCAGCCGTTTTCCCTCTGTCCGGTGAATATATATATTCTGTCCTGCCACTTTGCCTTCTTTTGCCTTAAGGGAGCCTCGGGACGCTACATTGGTGGCAGCGGAAAGCGGACCCGACTCTATAGGGTTTTCATCCCGATCTCTATCACCTGCGGCATGTTGCAGTGGTGCGAAAGAAGTGCATGTGCTACGGACGGGCCAAAAACGACGTCCACCTCCGGCATCTAACCCATCTCCGTGTTCTACAAGAAAGCTATCAACAACTGAAGCAACACTAGCCATGGACCGCCTGGAAAGAGATCGGCGTACTAACGCCCCCTACGGACATACTGATGGTCGGCAGAACCACTTATTCCGAACATTGTTTCCAAGCCAGACGAAACTCGAAGTGCAATGCACTGTCAAGAGGGATCACTGACGTTGGTGTCAAGCATCGCCTCAATCGCATCGAATGTCGGCGACTGGCATGGTTAGCTCGTGGGTGCTTGTTGCAGCACTGAGTATGTTGTGATGGCTGACATGGGAGGCGTATGAAGGGGCGCGTCGGGGACGACGCTCGAAAGAGGAGAGGGGCAATGTAGTGCTTTGTTTGTTAGAACTGCCGGTTTCTGTCAAGGTCACAGAGGTGGCCATATTGCCCTAGCTGCGTGGGCTGGCCTCTGGGCCACGCCAGCAGCCGTTTTCCCTCTGTCCGGTGAATATATATATTCTGTCCTGCCACTTTGCCTTCTTTTGCCTTAAGGGAGCCTCGGGACGCTACAGGAGATGCAGATATTCCGCCCTGTTATTTTGCCTTCTTTTGCCTTTAAGCGAGTTATGAGGCGCTCCAAAGATAATGCTAAAACATACTTGTGATTGTTTAAAACGTTTTATTTGTAAAATTAACTAAAAAATGCATTTTGTCTATTCTTTGCTATCTAGATTTCGTTTTATCAATGCACCTTTGAAAATGTAAAAAATTATTGTACTTTGTAATAAAATTGTAGTGAGCTAACATTTTTTTCGTGGATTCCTTCTTGGTCTTTTAAATATATTTGCGCTTGTTTTCATGAACAGATTGACCGCGCTCCAAAATGCCGCCACCTTTTACAACTGAGCCAATCAAATTGCTGATCTTTTGTTTCTACGCTAGTATTTCACTCGGTCTGTCATTTTAAGGGGCAGGAGCTACGTTAAATCATGGCGTCTAGTCGTAAAAAGATACTGCTTAAAGTTATAATACTCGGGGATAGCGGGTACTTGGTCTTCATGTAATCTAATTTAAGTTTTAGTGTTGGGAAGACTTCGCTGATGAATCAGTATGTTACCCAGCGTTTCAGCAACCAGTATAAAGCTACCATTGGCGCTGATTTCCTTACTAAAGAGACCATGGTCGATGATCGTGTCGTTACTTTGCAAATCTGGGATACAGCTGGGCAGGAACGCTTCCAGTCTCTTGGTGTGGCGTTCTATCGTGGTGCTGATTGCTGTGTTCTTGTTTATGATGTCACAATGCCGAATACTTTCAAGACTTTGGACTCATGGCGAGATGAATTCCTGATTCAGGCCAGTCCTCGGGATCCTGAGAATTTCCCATTTATCTTAATCGGCAACAAAATCGATCTTCCCAATAGGGCCGTAAGTTTTATGATTCGCCTATTTGAGTCATTTTTGCATTCCATTGGCATTTTAGTTGGAAAAAATCTTACGAATGCTTTAAGTGGTTTGATGGCATATGTTGGCGTCAAGTTTTCAGTATGCCGTCACCGATTTTGCTATTTATTCCTACAGCAGCCTACTTTGAATCATTTGGTCAAGAACTGTTCGAGCTTGGCATGTATGAGATGGGGGAATTCAAGCGGTAGAACAGATTTTAGAATTGTTTCTTAGCTGTGTTACTCAATTTCACTATTGGGCTTAATTTGCGTTCCTTTGACACGCTTCTCATGGTTATTGCGTACATGGTTTTTCCACTCTTAATACCACGCTGTTATAACTGTCAATTAGATAACGGAAAGACGGGCCCAGCAGTGGTGCCAGGCAAAAGGAAATATCCCTTATTTTGAATGCAGTGCTAAGGAAACGACCAATGTGAAACAGGCTTTCCAGGAAGTTGCTCGCGTTGCTCTCGCGCAAGAAACAGAGGTATTACTACTTCAAAAACTACTTTGAGACCATATTAACTATCTATAGCCCATGAGTATTCTGACTTGAGCTGGTTTTCACTCATTGATTCGTATTGTCGTAACACCTAAATTGTATTATTTAAGTCATTTGTTTGTCTTGCTTTTGCCATAACCCTGCTTTGAGACGCTGATAAGCATTCTCCTGAGTGAGGGATTGACATAATTCTGAATTTATATAAAATAAATCAACTTTACGCAATGTGTTTGATATGGTAAATAGAGGCCGTCTGGTGCGCGAGTGCGAATATTTTAACTTGTGATTCTTTTTATAGCCTGATACAGTGAATGATTGTCCGGAACAGATTCATCTCGGAGCCCCAAGGAACAATCGCAGTAGTGACTGTAGCTGTTGACGCTGCGTTTTCTAGGTAGACAAATACTACTGCTTTCATATCTCAGTGATGACTCAACTGATTGATGCTCTCCTATCTGACTCTTCGCATAAACATCCACTTTCACTTCTCGTTTAACCATTGTCACTTTTTTATCGCCTGACACAAGCTGCTGCGGACCTTGCGTGTGTGCGTCCATCCCCATGTAAATAATCATGCAATAAATCGATTCAGCCAATCTCATTCCCTTCTGTGCCTGTCGCCTGCATGTGTGTTGGAGAGGCCCTAGAGCCACCACTGCAATTTCACTTTCTGTGAAAATTAACCACGCCAACAAGGATTATGCTTTTTTGAGTCTTCATTGTTAGCTAATTTCTCAAAGCCAAGGAATTAGGCCTGGTACTTAACTGCTCGAGACGACGCGTTTCACACTTACTGAAGGAGAATTTATTGTACAGTGCACAAGACTGGTAAATTTGTTTACCATGGTTCTGTTCTTGCAGGACAACGCAAATTGCCATGCCCCCACCAACCTCATTGATATAATTTGCACTAGGACAAGAGAAGAGGAAGCGGTACCGTATCATTCGCGTGATTGTCTCCCTGTTATTAGGCGATCACGTGCGAAACAAAATACAGTTGAAAAGTGAAATTGAGATGGGAACCGAATTGACTAAAGCAGGGTTTATCGACCTCTGGATTCAAGTCGCCTCATGACAGTAGAATTTGAAGGCTTGTGTTCCCTTGGAAGGAATTATGCTTTCCAGTGATCATTTCAATGAAGCAAGTATTTTAAGGAGTCTTCTGCAGCTCTCTGATTTTTATATGACGACTCACAATCTCAGCCATTTGGTCACATCAAAAAATTGTTGATTTCATCAAGCTTCTGGATTCATGCAACTTCCGAGGGTCTCTTTCGCTTGTCGCGTGTTTCGAATCGTCTGATGTCAGTCGTTTTCCGATTAAGTATTCTTTACTTACGTTTATATGTTTTGATCAGATTCTCCACTAACTTTGCACATACCTCACGGTTGGCAGTTTCTCAAAAAATAAATTCAATTTTCTACCTATAACTTGGTGAACAGCGCCTATTGTCAATAACAAAGTTGTGGTAAGACTCCCATTATAAACATTGCTAATTTGAAACCCGAGAAAGCATCATACAGGGTAACGTGCGGTTATTCGAAATTCGCGGTTCCGACTTTGGTCAGAGTATTTAAGCGGCATGCTTTACGTGGCAGTTCGAGCCGAAAGCTCCGACATCATTCACTGTTGCGGCGGCTATAGCTCGAAGTAACTCCAGTCACTAAAGTGGGGCTATAGGTAACTAGTTCTGTTTTTCACCTCAGTGCATCTGCCGTGTGGATGACAGAGTAACACGCTTAATGGACCACTTTGACTACGCAGCCGTAATTATTTACGAAAGCCCAAACCACTGAGCGTGAGAATGGCCACGTCACATTCGCACCTTGGTTTACAGATCCGTTTCGACCAACTTACTTCTTCAATGCTGATCACCGCGACACTTTTTTGGTGAAGGGGGTGGTAGTTTACTGGTTCGGCTTATTCATAGTAGGAGTTCGCGCACTTCTGTGATCATGCTGTAATGCTCAGGAGAGCGTGGTGTGATCAAAATGAAAACTGGCGTTGGGCTAAGCATGTTTTCTCTTTATTTTTTGGAGATCCATTTTTCGTGAGTCTGGAGCGAAATTTGGCGTGAGTTTTACAAGAAAATAGCTGTAAAACCTGACATGGGCCGAATTATATAGTCACATTTAAAACGAACTCTTAATCGTCGGGTCATTACTTTGTAGAGATTCTCTGGAATTTAGAATTTGGAGTCTAAGAATGAAGATTTAGCGGCCTTGTAAGTAGGTGCACCAAATTTTCTAAGTTAATTGCCTTATCTTTGCGTTATCATGCTGCGCATGGCGGTAGAACTAGTTGCTGAAGTCAGCAAACTCCACTCGTTTAACGGCTCGGGTGGGCGTGCAGCTCATCTATTCGATCAGCGTGGTGTTTTCTTTAGTTCTCACAAACGCAGGTGCCCTTCCTTTTTTATGGAATACCGAATCCACCTAAGCGACACTACGTTGTTGTTATCGCCATCTCAAAACGTGAATGAGTGCCATGGGATTGTATCCATGTGCGGCTATTTCGTTTCAAACGCAGTTGACGAACGCTTGGCCGTTAAGCTGTAAATACTCATGACACCCCCAAACTGATGGCTTTTTACAGTCTATCGTTATGGTCCTCTGCGAAATCCGTCATGTCTGCTAGCAACTCAAGTCTCTTTTGTCTGCATCGTGGCCGTGCACATTTCAGAAATAATCCTTGTTGAAAGTATGGCTCTAAGAGCAGGCGATTTCCCAATGCGTCTGTCTTTCACATCTTAATGCTCTCACTTCCAAGAGTAAGACCGAAAAGTGTGTAAATTACGGCTCATTCGTTTGTTTTCTAGCAACTCTTTTCCACCTCAATAACTGAAATACCCAAAGGTGTGTTTTTTTCACCCAATTTTGAGTGTTTCAGTGTTTTGGATTTGTGAATGCTGGGAACCCATTACGCTCTGTGGTGTTTAGTAGTTTTGTTCGTTCCATTAGTGCAATCCTGAGGTGACGTAAACTTACGCCGGTTTTAGCTTTTAAATTGGCACAACAGGCGATATTTACTTTTGTAAATGGAGTAGTAATATATTTTAGAATGAGTGGTAAACCCGAAGTGCAAATAAGGAACCATAAGGACCTGCTGGAGAGGCAAGATTGTTCAAGCTGCAAAGTATTCGGTTCGACGGCGTGCCTAGCCATGGCTGGATACACGGCCTACTGGAGTCTGCGGCAACAAGGTCAGTATCGCGGTGTCACTCGTCTATCCTACGTGGCCTCGTGCTTTGCACTTGCCTCAGGTTAGTTTGCTAACCGCTTACTCGAGGCGGCGTTAATTTGTACAGGCAATCGAAAAGGCTTTTCCGTACTGTGCCATTGAGATCATCCTCTGTATACTCCACTCATCCATTTCAATTAATTGGTAGCCTTCGGTTTTACTTTTACTTCAATGAATAGGCACAAAACAGCCCTCTCGACTACAGTGGCTTCTGGAAAACTACCTCCATTCTTGACGTGTAATATACGCAGTGCCAAGCATGTTGTTTTAAGAGTGCTAGGGTCCCTTTCGCGTTTCAAAACTGAATGTGGCACTGCAGCGGATAAACGTTTCCTGTTAAACTCCAAATATCTACTGAAGGTCAAAACAAGTGTACCTTCATGTTAATTTCGTCATGTAATTCGATAACATGTTTTAGTAGCCAATGAAATAAGCACAACGTATCACCGGACTCATCGTCTGTATTGCACTTTCATGTAGGGAATTGCTACCTCTTTTGATAGCCCCGGCGCTTACGCACGTGGGTCCTGATTCTTATTTTTTTTTTACAGGTCTAACATACCTTGGAGTGAGGCGTATCTTCGACTAAAGAACTCCATAAATTCTTAATGTACATATCGTGTTTAATAATGATATTGTACTTGCATTTTTTTCTCAAAAGCTGCTCCCAGATGTCACGTATTGGTGCTTGAAATGCCACTCCATTTTGATGGGAGAAAGTGCGTGAACCAAAGTAGAATAGAACATGGAGGTCGGCTTGTACGGAGTCGAAAAATAGAATGAGAAACTGGTAAAACCGTGGTCGGGCCTAAAAATTCCTTTAAGGAAGCAAGGAAACGCGTCTTTGAGCACAAACTAGTGATGTGGAAATTTGCATTGATGGGCGGGAAAGCGGATACCCCCATCGATGCTTACATAGTCAAACTGTATTTACACAAAGTACGTCGAACCTGTACAAGATTAATTGGATGGGAGTCTGAGCTATTGCGTATCATTTGACATCAAATAGGGACTTGGTGAGTTGTACCCAATTAGTATCTCATTTGCATCGTCAGGAAAGACGTTCTGGTAAGAGGGATTTGTGGTGGAGCCCTCTTCTGCCTCGGAGATGATCGCAACCTTACCCTGTTTCCAGGCGGCGACGACGCATTTAAGCGCTGACATATTCTGCGTGAACAAATCATCGCTGCATACTTCTGCAATATCTCTAATTTCCTGAAATGTTGAGTTTAGTTGTTCCTCACGGTCAACACGGTGTTTTTCTTCACCAATGAGGGGCAGTTGATTACCGTTTGTAGTTTTCTTCAATCGACTTCGCATATTCTTAAGATCTGTCTTCGTGCAAACTTTTCCAAATTGTTCTAAAGTCGTAAACCGAAAACCAAATCTTACTCTTGATTATATCCAAAACAAGGCTATTGTCGTAGGGAAGTCGCAATAGTTCGTCAACCGCCTCCTGTTCATGTTTGTCTAGACGGCGGTTTCGAGGGTAGAGTTGGGCGGATTCTGAAGTAACAGGGTGATTATGACGCATGTCGAAGCTAACGATTCTCAGATAACCGTTAGAATAACTTATACAAATCTGTGAACTGCATCCGAGTTTCGAAGTTCTAGGGGCATACATAAATGCAAATGGCAATGAGTTACCGCTGATTTTTCCGCTTGGTTGCAGAACTGACACGGGTGCCATAGTGATAGCAAACGTACTTTATGTTACTATAAACCATCGAATCTCTCATAGGGTGGCCCTCGGGAAACCGTTTTGAGTTAAGTTTTACGTAGAGTGCACCCGTGGACTACAGCTATTACCAAAATGGAGACTTACGTTCTCAAATTGACGTAGCTTATCGGACAACTCAGCTAAGGTAGCAAATACAGTTGAATCAAAGAAATTTAAAAAGGTTGACGTCAGGTTATATCCCGACATGCCATCTACAACGAAGTAATACATGTATGCATAATGAACCGTTACAGTTATCGATTTCGTCATTTTCTTGTGACATTTCACAGCTATTCGCTGTGCTGGGTCTAAGACTCGAATGTGCCTGATGAAGCATATCATAGGACGTTATTTTGAGTCGGTTATCAGTCACACACAATTCCATGTATGATGGGCAGTCGTGCTCTGGACCACTGAAGTAACTCAACAATACACAAAGTTAAGTTATACCTCAAAAGTCCGGGAGCAGAAGCGTTAAAACTACTTTTATGATGAGAGCAGACGAGTCGAATATATTCATAAGTAAGATTGCAGGCTAGTTCCGAGCCTTCAGGCAAATTTTTGAGCTTCTTTACGGTATAAACGACTCCCGTTCCCTACAAATGATATGATCTAAAAACAAAGCCTGCCTTCTGAAACTTCGACAGGCATCTAAAAAAGACATCAAAAGACTCATAACACAACGGGAAAAAGGTTCGAAGGAATTCCGGTTCAAGATTCATCACAAGACAAAATCTCACTTATTGTCACACAAAAGCGACAGAATGGACAAGGTCCAATATTAAAGGGTTCACTTAAAACATATTCAATCATTAAAAATAGATTTTTCATGCAATACCAATGGAAGTTGTGATGTAGTTTTTACGATTTTCGCTAATTGGGTTTGTAAGGTAGAGCAATCATTCTTGGCATCATTTTATAAATTGTTAGCGGCATTTGCTTTAAGAGAAATGAGTTTGGAAACAAAGTAGACGATCGACCTAGCGTAAAACGCTCACTTTTGTCAATTTTGCTTTTCGCAGCCTGCCTATTTTATTAGGCAATCCATCGTGCAGCGCCCCACCCCTACCCAAAGTTGCAATGAACGAAAGTGGCGTTGCAGAGTTGGTTGCAGCTGTAGTATTGTGTTTGCTTGTACTACTAGTTTTTGGTCAGGGTCACAGAGGTGGCCATATTGCCATATCTGCGTAGGCTGGCCTCCAAGCCATACTAGCAGCTTATTTTCCACTGTCCGTTGAATATATATATGTATTCCACCCTCGTATTCTGCCTTCTTTTGCCTTTGAGGGAGCCTCGGGACGTTACAGTTGCGTCCTGAGGCTTCCTTATAAGGCAAATGAAGGCCCAATACTAGGATAGAATATATGTATTCAATAGATAGATGGGTGAGACCGCTGACATGGTCCGAAGGCCAGCCCACAGGGCTACGGCAATGTGGCCACCTAAGTGACCGAAACCAAAACCGGCAGTCATGGCAAACAAAGAACCAAACTTATTTTACTAAAACACATAAGAACTGGGAGCTTGCTGGTATGCACCAATGGCCAAGGCATAGACCGTTACTGCAAAATGCGAATGTTAATGTGCCCGCGTATCTTGAATGCATTTCAATGTAATATCAGACTGCATCGAAACATTTGAAGCTGTGCATTGTAAATATTTGGGCTACTGCTTTCGATCAGGTTCACAGAGGTGGCCATATTGCCATACCTGCGTGGGCTGGTCTTAAGGCCATGCCCGCAGCTCATTTCCCTCCGCCTGTTGAATGTATATATTCTACCCTAATATTCTGCCTTCTTTTGGCTTAAAGGAAGTCTCGGGACACTACATGCATGCTAGGTGCAACAATTTGTTTATTACGCCTATCGCTTTCGGTCACCTAGGTGGTCATGTTGCCCTAGCCACGTGGTCCGGTCTCCGGGCCAGGCCAGCAGCCGCGTTCCCTCTGTTTATTAAATACATATATTCTGCCTCAGTATTATGCTTACTTTTGCCTTCAAGGTAGTCTTGGGACGCTACGCTGGGTGATTATGGAATTCGTTTCTATTTGTGGCAAAGAGAAAATATTGTCTAAATTCGATGTTTCAGGCTTTAGTTCTGCACTTAATAATTTTACCGTTCATTTTACCCCGGTTCAAATGCTTTACACAAATCACCGTTACAAATGGATTCAAAATTAAGGTAGCAGATCATCGGCATGCATACAAGGCGCAGTAATTTATTCGATGTTTTTAGCATTCATGATTTAATGTTATTCCACAAAATTATTTGTTTACTCGTGCACCACTTCTAAGGTACCTGTGTACTTCGCGTCTTTTGCTGCATTTCGCGTGACGTCCACTATCTATACCCGCGAATCTAGTAGTTATTTTATTCTTCTGTTTAGCTGTGTGCTCATCTTTGCAGATTGCAAGTTACGTGCCACTCTCCAATGTGGTTCCTACAGCAACTCAATCATCCTGCACATTCACAATTGTTCCTCCTCCGTAATAGTGTGCCTTGCCGGGGCTCTGGGCTTGACTGCGGGTCATTTTGCGCAGACTGGTTTAATAGCTTGGTGGTGAGTGTGAAAAGATGAGTCAAAAGGCATTGCATTGTTTACGCCTCAAATGTTGCCATTTGCCGGAATTATGTCACCTTGATTGCATAAATAATTCGGTTCATACTTCAAAAGTCCCAACAAATGTTTGTAGTAATATCACTCAAAAATGCTGCTTAAATGATGAAGGGTAAACACTTTTTAGATGCACACTCAAAAGCAGGCACAAAAGTAGTTTACATTTTTGGAATCGGTTGCAGCAACTGCATGAGATTTTCGACGTGAATGTGCGCTGAAGTCTACGATTGTGCGCTTACGTAAGAGGATGAAGTGTGCTCCTGGAATAAGCAGAGATGCTGGCTCTTTCCCTCTGCTACCTAAAGTTTCATGCCAGCTTCCACTTTGTTTATTTCATCTCAGTTCATATTCACATTCAACGGAGCCTAATAAATATTTACTTCCCAACAGCAAACAATGTGGAATAGTTGGTAGGCTCGCATCTCCTCTTTTGAAAACGACTACACAATTCTTTACTTCGAAGAGATTATATTTCATAGAACTATGTGTAGTAAGTGGTTCTTGTTCTAGAACCTATATGAGTAAATTGCACTATTTCTTTTTTTCCTCATGGACGCCCATCATTGCCAAAAGGAATTTCCTTTGGTCACCGGAGGTGTCACCTCTGACCATATCCTCAAGACTTGTATCGTACATTTCGGAAAACTCCTGCATTATTTCGGCCAAATCGGTCTAAAGGTAAATAAAACGAAATAAAAGTTTGGACGACTAATGAGAAGAGGGAGTAGTAGAGAAATCCGGAAAAAGTAAATAGAATCGGATATCATAAGCAATAAATCAAATTTTAAACGAGTCAATTCTACTTTATCAATTCAGCTACTGAATGCTAGTAAATATGCGAACGACGGCGTCTGATCAATCAGAAGCATACATGTATCAACGGTTGATACAGGTGAATGATTTGCTGTGACATGTGTAAATTTCCAGATGGGTTAGGTGGAAGACTTGGTTAGCTCACATTGCAATGCGCCATGATCATGCGCACGAGATTCTCGTCGTGAGTGCCGATTCCCTTCATGGATTGGTAAAGCACTTCTGCGTAGAACCTCTTCCTGTTCAACGCAGTCTTCACTGAAATAGATATTTTACCCCAAATATTCGTTCCTCAAAAGCTGGTTGCAAGAATGAAATGACAGACATAATATACACACTTACATAAGGCGAGAAGAGCGTCTCGGTAATCTCCTGAGGTTTCTTTCTCGATTGTGGTGAAGAGGTCGTTTCCGACCGCCTGAAGAAATAATGAATAGTTTACAAAAAGTAAAAACAAAAAAGCCTTTCCACGGAATCAGACGTACTTCAAGATAGAATGCTGCAATACCAACGATTTCTTCCCATGGGCAGTTTACTAAAACTCTCGTGAAGGTTGCCTCATCGGTTCCTAATTTACTAGAAAACGTGAAGAAACTTACTAAAAACGTGAACATTGAAGAAATTATGATAGCACTGTTTAGATATTGAGGTTTTATCCACCCACTTTCCTCCGTTTTTGACACCTTTAAAACACCTCATACTGTTTAGCAATGCAAAGCACTTCCAGACTATTGATATGCCGACAGTGGGCACCAAACCCTACACTTGAGCATTTATGAAATCTATGTTTCACCTACGCCTCTCCTGCTTGGTAGAGAGATTCGCTATCCTTCACGACGTCGTCCTTGTCAAATTTGTCCCTACGCCTTCCTTGCAGCATCGCAACCAGCACGCGCTCAAAATCACCGCTGGCGTCGTGGATAACATCCTGTTCCAACGATCTTCTTGAAACTAAAGGAAATAATATATTAGGGTTAAGTTTCTTGTCGAATTACATACTATAAAGGCAATTTCTGGGAAACAAATCCTACAAGTACTCGGTGCAACAGGTTTGGAGGAGATTACAAATTAGAAAATGGTTCGAGACAGCAAAGCACCTAACTACCTTGACACAATGTTTTGTTAATTGAATCCCTCCGACATCATAAGACCTCAGATTTATAGAGCTTAAAATTTGACAGAAAGCTACTTTAGATTTGGTGCATATTTCCTGAGTCGCATTGAAAATACGTTTGAAACACAGCCTTGGCAGCAATACCCCAGAATTTGATTCTGAGCTCTTCCATAAAATAGGAGATTGAATTTTAATTGATGGGACTTCCTAAATGAAGATAATGTCTTCGAACAATCCTATTAAATGCATTTTAAATTAAACTAACTAAATTAAACGAGTCGTATTTTGGAGAGTACTTTTAACTTTAATCTCAAAACCAATACTTACGGTTTTGGCGTTTTTCTCTGAGGACTAAAAAAGTCAAAATATAGCAAGTAGACATTAGCAAAAGTGACCAGTGAGTAGAGAGAATCTTCATAAGCGCGAATAAATTCAAGTAGAACCAAGGAAATGCTGTGACCATCTTTAAGCTAACGCCATTAACTAAGGCTTAAGACTTATAAAATTCCGTCAATTATCCTGAAAAAAATGTCTACAGTGCAGAATGACAACTATGAGCTAACGCACTGTCATTGTAGGCTTCCCTAAGTTCATGAATTTCCTGATTTGTGCATGAGCAGATGACATCAATCAAGACGGTCTCGTCGGTGCCCAGTCCCTTCATGGCCCGGTAGAGCGCCATGGCGTTGACGTGGGCCTTGTCGTAGAATGAGTAGCGAACGGCCAAACGAAAGTAGCCACTCAGTTCCTTGTGAAGGGTTTCTTTGAGATCCTTAAGTTGAGGAAAACCTTTTGCATGCAAATTCTGTACGCTGATTCGAAAACACAATAACTTTTTCAAAAGCAACTAATTTTTTTAGCAACCAATTATCAATTAACTAAAAAATCAAAATACAATAGTAATTTATAAGACGTACCATTCCATAAATAGATTTAAATGTCGTTTCGATGGCTTTTCTTTGTTCAAGCGAGCGATGTGACAGGACATCGATGATGACATCTTCGTCAGTTCCTGATATAAAAATAGTGCAATGTTCAACCACCTAGCTGATCAACGAAAGATCTATGAGAGAGGGATTGTCAAAAGCACAATCGCGTCACGATGCTTGCAAAAGCAGCTCCGACAGATGGAAGCATAAGTGATACGTGACATCATTAGGGGGTCCCAGAGCCTGTGTTTTAATCCACCTTGCAAAATAATTACCTGCCTCGGCAACGAGCATACTCCTAATTGGGATTAAGAGTTCAGTGTTCCTAAGGTCATTCAGAAACTGACCCCAGACGCAAATAATATAGGACAAATAAGATGCTAGATTATTAAAGGTTCAATTATGGAAAGCTAATATAAAGTGATTTGCATAAAGTTCCTTGTTATGTGACTGCATTCACCACCGCTTTGACTGGGTCCTCGAAGAGTCGAAGTACACTACCAGTGTTTACCATAAAACTAATGTTTCAACCCTTATTTCAAAGTTGCGAGCTTGTTGAATTCACGGCCAAAAGGCGAAACAGTACTTACACGGTGCAAAAAGTTAAATGAGTGGAAAGTGATTAAATGTGTAGCCATAAAAGTATTAAAGCCAAAGCCTCATACCCAACCCCTTCATAGCGTTGTACAAAGCCTCGGAATCTGCATGAGCATTGAAGTTGGGATCTGCATGTACGGTGGCCATTGTGAACTTAAGAAGCAATCGGTGAAGGAGAAGAGCACAAACTACGCCAGCAGGGTCTCGGTGGGGTCTAGAGACCAGTGTACAGTTTTTATTTGCAGCCTGGAGCACTCACAACGCGCAAACAGCGCCTTGAGTGGTGGGTGCCGTCGGAATCGAGAGGCTCTCCACGAGGCGCGCCGCCTTGGCATGCGTGCACGCACACACGCACGCACTCGTACGCACGTCTGCTGCCGATGTTGCAGAGGCACCTGCGCTCGCTTCGCGGTTCGCAAATTCCAAATCCTTACAACGGAATCAATAAGACGTAACACCTTTTGCATTCCTGATGCCATTAACTCAATTTGGACCATCAGCTTGGCGCAAGAAAGGCCGAGATAAAATGAGAATCTTGCAACGTTCCGTTTAAATTTCATATCGATAGTAACGTTAGACTTATTATTATAAATATTTGCTCATAGATGTGAATGGGCAGGTACTTGCCAAATCGCTGGTACGAAAGAACTAGAGTAAGAAGCATTCGGAAATCATTGTCAGAGCAACGGGTTAGACTAACTGAAATGTGTGTTACACTATTTTATCGTTAAAATAGGCTACAGTGTGCGCAGATACCCGATAAGTGCTACGCCTTAGGTGCCTACAGCATCGCATAGTCGGAAGTTGTAAGCCACAGTTATTAGACAAAAGCCATTTCCTGCCTGTTCATGCAATGAGCTAATTGCAATCTAGATATTCTCGACCTACCTAGCGGTCTTTGGCTGATAAAAAAGTTCCATAGATTCCTGTCAAATCGCTGAACGTGCGTTGCCTTGCTTTGGACACTGTGACCAGGATCTGCCAAGCAATGACAGCTTGTCAAGAGTAAGGCGCGCATAAAACAACGCATAATCCAATTTGGTAATTTATACTGCATTCTGTGAGAAATGATGGCTTCCCACCCCTATTAAGGGCAATGAGACTTTAAGCAACATCTCATAAAGCATTAAAGATTATTTTTTTTTTTGAAACAGGAGGCAATACTTGCACAGCAGTCGGGACAATCAAGCACTCATTTGAGTAAGGTTAATGCAGCGACTCTGGAACTAAGCCTTCTTTGGAGTGCAAACATTAAATGTTTGAGAATTGCGTTCCATCACCTACATTTGTGGAAGCCTTTACTTGAAATGTTTAGACCAATGTGTGCATTTATTAACATTCATCTCTCCACTTTACGGCAACCGTTACCATGAACCGAAAAGTGGAAGAGGCAGAATTCGCGAGCTGAACTTGCCATCACGCTAACTCATGTCTGATGAAATCATGAATGAACTTACCAATACATCTAAATATGTAAATGCGCCCTTTAAATGCACATTAACGAAGCGTTTTGGCCGACCGCATGCAGGCAAACTCGTTGTGGTGTACGCATTGAGCCGATGAGAGTCACAAAAGACACAAGTCAACCAAAAGTAATAAATTTTATTCGCGATAGATCAAATAAAATGCTATTAGCTGAGGTGAAAAACCGCTAATCACCTGAATGCTCTTCACTTTCTTGCTAAAATGTTCTGTAGCAGGCTGTGCAAATTGGAAGCTGCTAAACGACTCACTCCTTCTCAGATTGAACTTGTCAATGTATGCTTCAAATTACTTACAACACCATTAATGAATTGAAATTTGAACAAGTCAACTTCCTAAAAAAGAGACTTTCCGTGATCAAAACCTTCCACTCAAGCCAAAATTACGATTTGTTTCCGAGCCCATGACAGCTCAATTTCAGGGACACTTGACTCGGCCTATTCGGTGATTAAGTACCTTAAGTACTCTGACATAAAGCTGTCCGGTAAACGGCTATTTTTGCCATTCCATTTGAGCAAATGGTGCTCTCTAAGCCACCGATCAAATTTCTTATTCGAAGTGCTAAGAGAAAAGTAGCTACAAAATGGTATTTCAGTGGGTTGGCATCTCGCATTCCTAACTACTTGTTGCATCGTGAACCCGAGGTTCGCCACTCATACGATCTTAAAATTCGTCCTCACACTCAGTGCGCAAGACTCGGAATTTAACGGTCATTTTAGACCAAATCACATTACAATGAAATAAGTTTTTTCCAATTTACTGGCAGCCTGAAGATGGAATGTGTGCTCTTCAAAGCTGAAGGCTACCCGCATCCAGGTTTGATTCGCCCAAGAATTCCGTGCAAGGGATATGAAAGGGGAGTGTTTTACTTAGCTCACACCCATGTATGTAGAAATGACTTATTTTGATGCAAAATACAAAACAAAAATTACAACGGCTATTCATCTAGACTAAAAGAGCGGGACAAGAATAAATCCAAATGACAGAAACGGTGTAAAATAAATGTGATTCCATCACCGCATGATCTGCTGATTGAGATTATTTATCAGCCAAATGAAATGGCGAACTAGGTTACTTGACTGCTGCACACGAACGTACCCACGGCGCTTTGGGCAATTATTTACTCGCATTCCACTTGGAAAGTAATTTTTTAAGCTAAGACTCATGGGTTTTAGTTTTGATTAAGTTGGTCGGGATATTATTTTGTCAGCTCCTTCTCAATGAACTTCTAGCGTACCCCTTCAAGTTTTTAAGAAAAGTTTTGACAGTCAAAAATATGACGCGGAAGTACCTTTCCTTCAAACCGCCTCTTTTATACTTTTGGAACATGGAAGCTGGTGTCTGATTTATTCCCAAATTTTTCGGAAAAATAACAAGAAACATTAAAAGCTCAACATACCTTCATAAATATGTGTAATAAATCCAAACAACTCATGCGAAGGTATCAGCAGACTAAGCGGGAGACTGGCGCTATGAAGCCAAAATAAAAAAGGAATGAAATGGGTGTCAAACACAACAACGTGCGCATTTAGAGCAGTGCCAAGAGATAAAAGATGTCTAGGTATGTCATAAAAACAGCATGGCAGCGGTTGACAGCAAGCACAAAATCCTTTGATAACGATGAGCAAAGTATGTCAAGGTGTGAAAGATGATGAATCGATTCACAGCGAGAACTGCCTCAACATGAGCATCCTCAATCTCAAAAATGCCGCCACTGGAGTCACTGGCAAGAATGGAGAAAGATCAAATACAATGTATCAAACATCGACTTCTATCTGAAGTGTTCGGAGGAGTCTAATTTTGTGATGCGTATAACACCGCCGCATTTCGGGTTCGAACGCGCTCCCACGGACTAAGCGGAAGGACGAACGTACACGCGCGTTTGTCCTTTCCCTGATCCGCGCTGCGGAGGCCAAGGTCAGTCACGCCTTTGATCGGTGAGGCGAGCAAGCCTGACCGACTTCTGAGCAGTGACCAGTTGTGCATTGTTTTTGCCGCTCTGGTGTCTTTGACCTCTCTCCCCCTCCTAGTCGAGATTCTCGACGGCAGCATCAAAGTGTTGCAATCTCAAAATATGCAACACGCACCAAAGCCCTCGGCCATGTAGGACTGCGATGTTTTTATTAATTCAAATTAATTGTGCGGTCCCCAGAAAGTGCTAGATTATTACGACAAGGCTATGCGGAATCATTTGAGCATGCAGTTGAGGTCATCAGTAGAAGAACGAACTGGTCAAAAGTATGATTTGCCTCTAAAAATAAAAATTATCTAAATACATTGACAATCCCGCTTACATTAAGCGCGTTGCAATTCAAGGCTTGGGATGTCAAACGACTTATATATTCCCGTTGAAATAACAGTGCAATTAGACGGCATTCTCAACAGTTTGTTTAATGAAGTTTGAGGGATGGCCAAGACTATGTCTAAGGCAGCGACTGAGATCCAGACATGAATAAGGAGCAATCGGATAATTCCTATCTGGCGTAAAGCCAGGCTACAAAAAAACTACTTTCTGTGAGAGTGGGTTTTCCCTCATTTTTAGTTAAAATATTTTAAAATGGTAAGTGATTAAGTGATCTGGTTACCGTCCATCAAAGAAACGCGAAACCGGTTTCTCAACAATGTCTTTGGGCATAGTCGGGTCCCTTACAAGGCCCAAAGCTCCATCAATTGCAAAAGCATCGGTTTAGGCAATAGGCGAAACCCGCACAATAAAACGTGTTGGTTCACAAATCGTGCGGTTACAGAGAGCAAAAATCTTTGCCACACGCCGCCTTGCATCTCCAAGCCCCACAGAGCGCGAGCAGAAACTTTTTGGCGCACCTCAAAGATTTAGTGTTGTGTGTTGCCAACCCTTATGCAACATCGGAGCGGACCAAAAACAATAATTGAAAAGCCATACCATGACTATGAAAGTGCTTCTTTCGTCAGTACGGATTCTCACTATCGTTAGAGCAGCGTATAATTATGGTTGTATGGCTCACATTAAACAAATCGAACACAAATATCCGATGCAAATACAATGAAAATGGTTGTATGTCCCACAAAAAACAAGAATATGTAGCTTTTGGGAGAGCGAGATACAGTGTGTGGTCAGCATTATCGTGAATTTGAGCTCATGTTGTGAAGGTAGCATCAAAGTCAAACACAGCATCGCTTTCACTTCTCGCCAAGTATCGCAAGGAGAAATTTCTTGTAGCCGCCTGACGTGTCGTCCTTCACCATGTCGCACAAGTTTTTCCGTGTGTACTTTGCATTGAACACTCTCTGAATTTCCGCCAGAGATGTCTACAAAAGCGGATGCAAGGAGCTTTTTCAAACTTTGCGCTAACGTGGGAATTGTAGCGATTCGAAATGGTGCTCCAAACAGCAAACATTCCAGGAATAATGAAAATTTTGCAAGTAATTTTCCTTAAATATTCCAATGGAATACTTAAGGCAATGCTAATTTTTACCTAGCTTTGGAAAAAGGGTAAAGTGAGGAAGAGAGAGTGGAGTGAAGTTATTAAAAGACGATTAATCTTCTAAAGGAAAAGCTTCTTTGAAAAACGTACAATTTTTTCTGCTTTGTGGATAGAAATGCAAACTTGCCTCCGAATAGGCCATTATAACTCGAATTAAGTTGTCATCGTGGGTCCCGGCTCCGGCCATACAGTTGTACAAAATGTCCGCGATGCATTCGTTTTTATTAAGAGCCGTTTTGACTTTAATGAAAAAGAAAAGGTGTTACGGAACTGCACCTCCGGAAGACCAGCAATGAAAGCTGACAAACCACCTATGGTGATAAGGGCTCGCATGTAATCGCCTGAGGTTTCCTTTTCGATTGCCTTCAGCAAATCATGGCCAGCCAGCTGAAAGGTCCACGGAAAAGCAAATCAGGGCGAATTAAGTGGTAAGATGAGCTAGTTCCAGTCTACTTCCGAATGACATCACAAGTACGTCCATGCAGCACACAGCAGGAAAGTATTTACTAGGGCATGCGCCAAAATTTTGTGATGAATGTAGATTGATGGCTCTTAATTATTTACTAATGCATCGGTAGGTAGGTAGGTCGAAATGCAACATAAAACGAA